>JAWQUT010000803.1:91549-123895 GCA_033807755.1 Ellobium chinense
GATGCAGAGGGCGTGGAGCGTAATTTCGTTATAGAATATTGTGTCATTACTGTTGCCAGGGGGAGCGCAATATCATGTCTATCTTCTTAATTCATAATACTCCAGTTGAAGTTATCAAGTGGATCCAATTTCTTGTAAGTTTTTGGTAAGAGTGTTTTGCTATTAATGAACTCAACCTTTAGGACGCTCCTAATGAACTTGTTCTAAAACAATGAAATCTCCCAAGACCGGCCATTATTTTCTTGCTTTTTTTTTTTTTTAAATAGTGTTCTTAAAGGATTTTGAAAGTTACTAGACACATTTTCCTTTAAAAAAATGTGTTATGAAAACAAAAAAGAGGTAAATATCTGTGTGCAATTATTGAAACAGTTCATCTAAGCTATAGCGGAGATTGTTCAAAAAAAAATTAAAAGGCATCCATTTATTTACCATGACAATATAACAAGTACAACACCCAATAAGACAAAGACATACGCTCACACGCACACATACACTCACACACACACACCCACACACATACAAACTTACACACACAAAACACACGCAAAGTCAAGTTAGTTTGAAACCTGGAACTGACAAATGGAACAACATTAATGCAGAGGGAACCTACCTACGATATTTCCAAGTCAATCAGTGCACAAATATCTGAGTTCTGTCTGTTTATGAGTTCACCTATGTTTTTGAAAATTGTATTTATTATACATTATTTTTATTTAGCTGTAACTGGTTAGTATGGTAACTTCAATCTGCCCGATCAAAGGAACTTAATCTTACCTTTGACATTATGCATGCTACTCTTCTTTCCATCCACAGATGTAGTGGCACCAAATAATGACAGTGGGATGTCTTCATGTAGAGAAATATCAAAGATAAAAAGACATAAAATACCTATAAAACCAAGCAGAAAAGAAAACTGTAAAATGAACGGATTATTATCTGTTTTTATATGTGAGAGGGGAAGAAGTAGAGAGTGGGCTTGTGACGCGGAGTATAATACAGTATAACCTAACAGAATACGAAGAGGAATTGTTGGACCATAAAGATATATCATCATGATCAGAAGAAACGCGAAAACTTTACCTATTATTTTTCACTGCATAAAGTAATCTGCCATAAAAATATGAAATTCACGTGACACAAACGACAACACTTTAAACTTTTACACGGAAGTGAGAGAGCTCACGCTATTACTTTGAGAGTTATGCCCGCTGAAAATTTACTTATACAAAATCACGTGGGGACATGAATTTTGCGTCAGAAATTTGAAACAAAGGCTTATTCGTACTCACTCATAAATGGATATAAAAGAGGACCTAAAATTTTGAGTCGGTCTTTCTGAATTAAGCTGCAACAACAATGCCTGGCCTTAGTGCGGAGAATCGAAATAGAGCTGTAGGGCGATTAGAAGCATGAGATCGACCAGAGGTGGTTGCTGCAGCCTTCGGTGTTCATATCTCGACGATTAATGTCTTCAATATCGTTTTCAGTGACTGCAATCAACAGCAGACAGGCCGAGAAGTGACAGACCGAGGGTAAAGGTGTGTTCATAGAGAACGCGGGAAGCGGGTTATCGCTCGAGTAATGTCTCTCACTCGATCATAGATCGATACATTGACAACGCGTGTTCGGCGGCGCGGGAAATTTTCCGCGCTATCGATTCAAATCTTAATTCTTTTCCCGCGTGTCGCGCCGGCGTGAAAAGTGGATCCGCTGATCTTTTTGTCCTTGATCTACGCTAGACAACAGGAGACTTCAGGAAAAAAACATGGATGTTGACTATTTAATCTCTGCCGTTTTCAAGAGGCCGTCCATATGGGACAAAGGAAGAATAGGTGATGGTATTCACCGTCACATGGTCTTCTCTTATTCATTTCATGAACACCAGGCCTTCTACTTTTAAGGTTTGAAAATAGCAGAAGTTTAGGTAAACTGCTGTCTAGCAATAAAACGTCTCTTTGAAATGAAGAAGCCATTTTCTCATTGCTAAAAACAAGATGTGTATCGTTCAGTTTGCTTCTACACGTCTGTATTTTGCCGCGTTTACTATGTACACCGTAGATTGCTTACATGCGCCGGCGATTCGACGCGATTTTACCCGCGCGAGCGACTTCCCGCTACTCGCGTTCTCTATGAACACGGCCTAACGGATGCACGTGCAGATCGCCCAATCGTCTGTCGTTATGTTGCCGATCGCTTTACTACGGCAGCAGAGAAAGCCAGGAACATCTTTGGTGTGCATGTACAAGGCATCAGTGGACATACTGTGCACCGCCGACTGCGCGACTAGAATCTTCAATGTCGAAGACCATACTGTATAGCTATTCTTACTCCTAGGCATCGCCAGGATCGTTTTACTGGGCACAGAGAGAGTGGTCGAGAATCTTGTTTTCAGACGAGGGCATTTTCTGTGTAGACAGTGCCAACAACAGAATTCGAATGTGTCGTCGCACCGGTGAATGGTGTTCAGATGATTGTGTTTTGGAACAAGACAGATGGGGAGGTTCCCGCGTGATGCTGTGGAGTGGAACTGTTCACAACCACGCAATGGGACCCGTATTCTTCTTTTAAAAATCAAGGCCAAAGAATGGAAAACATTTACAGGTTTCTAGCACCTATTAAAGGGAGACAGATCACTCATTGTGTACAGGTCTTTGAACCCTATTGTTTTTTTTCTTTTCGCCCTATTAACATTTCGTGTTACTCTACAAATACCATTCCATTGTGATTTCGGGAAGTTTCTTCCATGGAGGTTAAAGTACTTCTTTTACTTGATCTTTTAACGGGAAGCAAAAAAAAAGGGNGGGGGGGGGGGGGTCAACGCCCAAAGTTTTACACAAATCTCTTTCGAAAAAGATCACCTCGAATTTTGCCTTGGTCCCCAACTTTTCATTTAGCTGGTTTTGACAGTATGCTTACATACTTTATTTTTTTAATCTAGAAGGCTAAAATTGTACCTGAAACTTTAGAACTGGATACTTTACAATTATTTAGATCACAGGTCATTATTATATTTCTACTTCCTGATACTGGCTGGCAGGGCCTCAAAAAAAAGGGGGATTTTTTGTACACAATGAGTGATTTGCCCCTCTAATAGGTGCCAAAAACCTTAACCCCTTCCCACATTTAATTATTTCTTACATATGTTTTGAGTAGTCAGTAGTAATGCATTCTCTACTGTTGAACTGTCTCTTTCTTGCTTCTTTAATATAAAAATAAAAATATAACGTGTGTAGGTATATATGTATTCGCACGCGGTCAAAATCAGCCAAACGAAAAATTGGGGACTAAATCGGAATTCGCGGAGACCTTCTTCGGAAGAGATTTGTGAAAAATTTTGGGTGTTGACCCCTCCATTTTCTTCCCGTTAAAAGATCGGGCAAAAGAAGTACTTTAGCCTCCATGGAAGAAATTTCCCAAAATCACAATGGTATTTGTAGAATAACACAACATGTTAATAGGAACAAAAGAATAAAAAACAATAGATTCCAAAGACCTTAAAGAGCAGCTAGTACCTGGCATGGATCCACTTAGAAACACAATGTTTACATCATGGCGGTCGAGAGGGTGATCTAGGCTATCTGGACAGTCTTTTAAACTTCTTCTCCCCCTGAGTTTCCAAAATGAGTCCAATATCAAATTTAAGAAAAAAAAAATTCAATTAGAACCTCGAAACGTACACAAGAAAACGTTAATGCAGATGAAATATGCCTCCAACATTAGAGACTGATCGGTGCCTAAATATCTTAGCTCTGACTGTCTAAGAGATCAACAAGATCTTTAAAGAATATAATATTAATTATAATACACTTTTCTTCTTCAGCCGTATCTGGAGTTAGTTTAGTAACTTCATCCTGTACATAATTTAACGATCTCAGTCTCACCATTGGCAGTATCCCCATCAGAAACATCTCCTGATTTCACAGTAGTCTCACGAGTCATCGACAGTGTCCTCAGAGGAACAGTTTCATCTAGAGAAATATCAAGTCGACTTTTTTTATAAAAGCCATGAAATCAACAAGCCTTGGGCATTATGAAATACGTACATGGAAAGAAAACACTTTTTTGAGGTGAAGTACTGTCAGGGAATATATACTAACCTTCTTACAGAATATGGCAAAGAACAGCTTGGCTTTCACAAGTTTGTGTCAACTATGTCGTGGTTGACAAAAAAAAAGAGAGAGAGAGAGAGAGAGAGAGAGAAAGAAACAGAGAGAGATGGAGAGAGCGAGAGAGATAGAGATGGAGAGAGAGGGTGAATAGTAGAGGAGAAGATGAGAATGGGTGATTTTTTAGGCTACCCGATTATATATAGATAACTTCGGCTTAAAGACAAACAGATTTTAGAGGTATGCCACAACATTCTCTCAGGTCAAACTGTTACCCTGAAACATAGATTAACACATGTTTTGTTCTATGCTAATGAAGTCAAGGCCTGCACGCAACCATTATTGTTTCAAATGATTCTTAACATTTTAAAACTACTTATCGAAAACAAATAGAATCAGATGCAGTATTTCTCTTCTAAAAGCATAGAAAGCTTCATACTTGGACTTTGCTAGCAGTGATGAATCATTACGAAAACAACAGGGAAACAGGTGCATGTTAGAAATGTACACCAGGTTGCCTGAGTGTTGGAGGCATCCAAAAGTTATATTGTGCATCATTTGCCCATCAACATAAGTGGGATCAACATAAGTGTTGATGGTTAATCCAGGTATTCTTTCTGGTTGGTTGTGAGTGACTGGGAGGAAGCTCGGTGCCCTGACCTGACTGTACTAGTAAGTGTTAAATGACATTACAGGTGTAGTCAGAGAAGAAGACTATTGTCAAAGCCATGAATGGCAGCTGGCGCAGAAAAGCATAGAAAGATTTATTAGGATACCAGTTGATCAAGGTATAGCCATTCGGCCTGCAGTATGAGTTATAGCAGGTTAAGGCTAGTGTTATGATTCTCTAGGAAGATGAGAGGAATCTTTGCATGACTTTATAAGAGAGTATGAGATGAGGAACCCTCGTCAGTACTCACTTGTGTGAGCATGAAAGGTGAGTACCTGAGGCGTGGCTCCGCCCCCTTTTGCCTGAGGCGTTTATTCCGTGTTCGCTCGCCGTGTCGGCGTGACCCCGATTCCGGGTGATTTGTTGTTTTTTTTTCTTTCTTTCTCTGTGCTCCAGAGACCGTGTTTATAGCTTGGTGACTATAATTATCTGACCTCGGTCAGCTGCGAAATTTCTGGAAATGTCAAGACGATTGAAGTTGGTTATCGAGACTTTCTGGGAGTTCGATGAGGAATTATATTTAAGGGCGTGTGTCTGAGGTGTGGTTGTGTGAAAAGCGAAAGCTTAAGTGTCGCTTTAATATTATTTGGTAAGCCTTGTTTGGCTCTCTTGTGCCAGTGTTGTAAATAAACGTTCTTTTTCTCCAATATCAAAGGATATTGTGTTATTCATTGACAGCGATAGGCAGGCGTTTTAGAGGTAGCTGAGTGATCAACCCTAGCTCCCTATTACATGCCTGTGCTTCGTCAAGTTATGGCTGCCACAGTGAGTCATCCGCGCTATTAGGAATGGAGACAATCAGCACGGTACGCTCTTCGACCCCCTCAACCCATCCCTCTCACACACAACTGAGACGACTATTCCTGTGGGAATGTGCCTCCGAGAAAAATGATTCGAAGTCGAAAGCAGTTTTTGCCAAGCAGTAAATGCCCTGAAGGTAAGCTTCACCAGTCTCTCCTCTGATACATTAAATTCTTATTTACTGTCTCATTCCCACCACAGAAGTGACTGCTTCTATGAGAAAATGCAAGAATGAAGAATGTTTGTGATCAGTATTTCATTTCCCTTCTACCTTGTACGTGACCGCAGATTGCCGTTGTTTGGTAAAATAGCAATAATGTATTGAAGCTTGGAAAATTAATGAAATAAACAAACTGCTTGGCAAGAAGAAGAAGAAGAAGAAGAAGAAAGAGAACAATAACAACTACAACAACAATTAAAAAAACGTTAAAATCTGAAACTTCAAAAAGAGCAACATGAATGCACAGGAAACCAGTTTAGGACAATCGGTGCACAAATGTCTGAGCTCCAACCACCTAAGCGCTCAGCAGCGAGTTGTTGTTGTTGTTGTTGTTGTCGTTGTTGTTGTTGTTGTTGTTGTTGCTGTTGTTGTTGTTGTTGTTAGACAATGTTATTCTTATTCAGTGGTAACTGGCCAGTGTGGTAACTTCATCCTATACATGATTCAACAGTTTCAATCTTACCAGTGCCAGTATCCAATTTGGAACCCTCCTCTTTATCCCCAGATGTACCGTCAGTAATTGATGGCTCGGGCGATAGCATCATGTCGCTTTCTGGAGAAATATTTAACGGGAAAAAAAAGCCATGAAACCACTAAGAATATGATATTGTGAAATGAAAGGATTTTTTAAAAAATATTATTTTTAATTTTGTGGGCAGGTGAGAGAGAATTTGGGGAGGTGAAAAGATGAGGGGGTTATAACATAATCAATGTAGTACTGTTGGACTGATGAAATTTTGCACCAACCACGTTGATAAGAGAGAGAAAGAGAGAGAGAGAGAAAGAGAGAGAGAGAGAGGGAGAGAGAGAGAGATGAGGTGATGCATTAGGCTATCCCATTATACATAGATAACTTAAACCGGATTTTAAGGGTATGCCCAACTTGCTTCGAGCCCAAAGTGATTCCCTGAAACATGGTTTGACACATTAACTGTTTCATACTAATGAAGGTCAAAACCCACATTCAAACAGGCGCTAGATTATGTTAAACAATACTGTTCAAAATGTTAATGAAGATTGCTTAAACATATTGAGAGCAAACCTATATGAACACAAGCTGAAGCATTTGCTTTCTAAAAGAGTAGAAACCACAGGGTTGTTAGTCTAAATACTTGTAAATACTCGCCACTCGATAAACTGCCAAACCATTGTACATAAAATGCGGTCACTAGCGTCAGGCTGTATGAAGTTCAACCGAAGAGGTCAATGTCTGTTCACATTAAAAATATGTGAGCAAGTTTGTACCGTTTCCCACATTTCGTTCTTTTTTCGAATGAGGTTAAAATTTCGAATTCTAGTTTCGTTCACTGATGGCGCCACGGAGTGTGAAGACGTCGTGCACTGTATCAACGGGTAAGCCTGTAAATGTGGTCATCTAGTAAAGGGTCACATTGGGGTACCTTTGTCGATAATTTGATAGAAGCGGTCTACTGTTCATTGTCATAGCTCTCGCAAACCGAAAAGCGGATGTGAGTCGTTCCGTTTGAAGGCTAACAAATATCACTGCCTACTGCTTTTAAATGATTGACTAGCCTTGACAGCTGTCGGCACTGTCGCTCGCAGTTCTGCTGCGAGGTACCGATGACAAAATGGTGTTGACTTCCGGACTACCTTTGAAAATTCACTTTTGACATTATTCTCGCCTTGTTCATCTTTTTGTGGAAACAGTACAGCATTTTTTCAATGTGGGTGGAAAGGGGGGTGGGGGGCAGAGACACTGGACATGTAACGGGGATTATGACACACATAACCTTCTAGCAGAATAAGAATTATCTCCCCTTTATTTCACGACAAGCAGCAAGAAAAATAATTTTGGGACATTCAGGACAAAGCAGAGGGTTTATGTTTTTCACTTCTTCTCCGAAGCAAAAAAAAATAAAAAAAACTGTAATGATGTGTGACATGTATGGACGTTCGCTTTTCTACGATTCACAAATTCTGAAAGGCGATAGATGTGTTATCATCCAGGTTTAAAATAATTTACAAATTAGTACATTATTCTTCACCGGTTGGCCCGACATCGACATGACCATTGATAATGACGAAGAGATACACACAATTTTTCTTTTTTGCAGCAGCAGTAGTGTCCGTCTCTCTGCCGCCTATGTACTCCTGAATCCAAAAGATAGATGCATAGGTTTGTTCCCATTTTTAGTTTTTTTTTTTATTTTGAGACGCTGGCCTCTCATATTTTTAAAACACTTCTTTGGAGATTTATATTCTACTCGTTCATCGTAAGTGAAATGACATGGTCCATGTCATGTTGCACAAGTCAACTTGGGTCACAGAAAAAGTGCAGAAAAAAGGATGTGTAAAGAAAACATAATATGTATTCAATAAAACATTAACATCCTGTTCAGTTTCTGAGCATGCTGTATAATCATTTTCCTTGACAGAGATGCATGTCGTGGCCACAAATCTATCGGTTATTTATGTTGAGGGCCACCGCACATAAATTTCCTACAGTATTAAAAACACCCACTAATCCTCCTGAACGCATGATTTTCCATTCAATAAACCTTGGCAGATGTCACCAAAAATAATAAAGATCCGTTCTTAAGAAGTCAGGAAAACACAGACTGCTTTAGTTTCTTCCTGTAAGAAGTCGTCATTACTGAAATGATCAAGCTTGGGGAATCTTTTTGAAATGGTGCGGTTATTCGATGTGCACATGTTGTTGTTTTAGCAATATTAGAAGTGATCAAGTATCTGAAGGTAAAAGGTACCCTTGTAGGGTGTATAGTGGATTGTAGAGTTTGGAAGCACTACCATCATCTCTATTCATTGCTGAACCTTGGACATAGAGTGAAATTAAAAGATCCTCAGTTGGCAGTGGCTACCCTGTGGCTTATGGAGTGGGAACATTTATAGATGGAAATTGATTTGTACACGCTCAGCCCAGAACTAGAAAATCAGGCATTGGGTAGGTCTGCATAAACGGTTATATTCTCATTTGATTGAGGTTGTGCCATTTTTTAAAAAATATTATTGTCCGGCCAATGGACCCCATCGCCCATCTGCTCAGATTGTCTTCACATTCATTTTTTCCTAAAATCTGAGTCGCTGTCGTCATAGTGCACGCTACGGGATTTATACATCTGTACGTGAAGTTATCATTTTTCGACATCAAGAGTACTCTTCAGGTATATGAGGCATGCCAATCTGTCATTATGAATAAAGAAGCACATCATAGAAAATGTTGCTGATGGCTTTTTGGGTCATGACTTCCGTGATAGGACGGTCAGGATTTAGAAGGAATTAAGAAAGCAAAAGTACAAAAGAAAGCATAACGTCCAGTGAAACTGAAGAAATACACTCACACTTTGAAACAATGGATCGCTATTAACCCGTGCGGCGATGATCAAATTTAGTTACTGACTCCGATGAGCCACTCGTGATCGGGTCTTATATGACTTGATCACTCACATAGAGCCATTGGTGATCGGGTCTTATATGACCCGATGTCTCTTTTGAGGAAATAGCCATCGCTCTAAAATCCGAGTGTGTAGTCTACAAAACTGTAAGTTGACCACATACTGTAGTTCTTTCAAGCCTTTTAGACTATTGGATAAAAGTATAGCTGCATCCAGACTAGCAAAGTTTAACGTTATTTTGTCCTCTTTTGGAAGAAGAGGAATGAGTAATCTTTAGATTACTTATCATTTGTCCTATTGTAAGCTTAAATTAATGTAGGCAGGCCCATGTTTTGTTCTCAGTTAATTGTTTACGCTTGGGGCCCTCGACCTGGATGATACTTACAAAAAAGTGGACTTTGAGACTCCTTAATAGACTGCAATATCAATATATGTGGACTGGGATACATGGCTTGTGAACTGGGTCGCAGCTGCTCTGATGGAGAAAAAGGTCCCCCTTCTATTGGGATCATGGACGTCTAAACCCATATAATATATATGTTCAAGATTGCCGCAGTGATATCCTCTTTCACCTGTGCTATTCCACATCTACACTGCTAGGGTGACAAGGATTCAATGTAATGGTCCAGGAAGGACATTAACGTTTGTAGACGATATCCTCATATAATTATAAGATTGACCCAGATAGGCAGGAGATGGTCACGAGCATTCACGAAACAATGCAAGCCATCGCTTAGTGGAGTGATGAATCTAGCTCACAAGACAACCCGCAAGAGGTCAGCTCTATATAATCACATAGTCTTGGCTGATTTCCCCGTCATCACCTTCCAGGGACATACCATAGAAAATGCAACAGAATTAAATATCTCGGGGTGACCTTTGATTGCAGCCTGTTTGTATAGGCACCATGGGGAGCGAATAATTCAGAGATGCAAACGAGATATGGCAGCACCAAAATTAACAGCAGCCGTGAACCCTGAATAGAGCTGATAGGCTCTTCTGCACCGTCAGTTGGTCTTAGTGTTGGTCAGTCATGGCCTTGGAATCCTCATGCTGTCACCACCACAGTGTGATCGACTGGAATATATCCAGAATGAAGATATGCACATCGTTTGGGGTGCATTAGAGAAGCCCTTATTGCGACAATAAGACAAATATTGGGATTCATGTCAATAAAATCTAGACATGCTTGCCAAGGTCAAGGCTAATTGTGAGTAGTGGAAGACAAGAGACATCCACTACATGAAAATACTGCTGACATCAACAGCACAGGATTTAGGAGATGATGTCATAGATGGCACAAGTAGAAAGATATTACAGAGTAGAAAAATACCACTGTTCTGGTCCCCTCAGCGAAAGACTTCGTCGAGGGAGAGGACTAGGTTAACTCTGGAAAGCATGACTGACTTCCAAAAAGTAATCATCAGGAAGTGGGTCCCTGGGAGAGTCGACCTCCAAATTTGCAACTCATTGCTGATAACTCGAGAGAAGACGATGCTATCGTGTTCACTGATGGGTATGTGCTGCGTGGCAAGAAATCAGGACAGGGCTTCTCAGTGAGAGGCAGGGTCATCACCAAGTAAAGTGGAGAGTAATCAATGACTTCTTCCAAAATGAGAATGAAGGTTGGGGCAGTCGCTGCAACTTTCAAGTGGTTCTCTGGGACCACAGTAGCAAAGGCAGTCATCGTAACAGACTCATAGTCCATGTTCCTATAGGTCCTAAACAGATGGTTGTAGCATGAGTGGATAGACTATCTGCTGACCTCCAAGTTTCACGGAACCCACAAGGACCTAATGCTGGGGTCCATGATAATGAAAGAACTGATCGGCAGGCGGCTGATGCCCCTGTGATGGGGACATTACGGATGGATAAGGCAGACATATCAGTCGAGGAGGCTGTGGTCCTTAGACTGCAAGAGTTTGTGATTACAAGAGGGGCAGGTCAAAAGGAACCGCTACAGTGAGGAAGGGACAGGCGGGTACACACAGGGCGACCGGCACCATCGGCATCACCATAAGTCGTTTGTTGCTAGGACTGAGCACGTATGAGTCTGCCCAGAGTGCAAAAATGTGCGTTCTGCAACTCAGTAACCAGTTTACGCCTTCTATCAATACGATGACAGTTAGCATGTAGCCTACATGAGCTTGGTACTATACCCCCGAACCTAGTATTCGAATACTTTTTTTATGTAAGATTAATCTGCGGCTTTAAAGAATTACACCTATTTGAAGATGCCCCGTATAAGACCCGATCACTGCCGCACGGATTAAGTATTGTCTCCTATCTTTGCAACAGTGGCAGCCACAGACTATAAATAATATTATTATTGGTGGCCATCTAGCTGGCCTGGCACGAAAAGAATAATGCATCATGTGAGATGAAAGTGTTCGTTAATAGGTTATACCATATCGGTCTTCTTGATCACAGTGCACCTTATTTTTATTGAATTTATCGTCGTTACATCCCAAATCATGAGAACAGGTTTGATCCAAATTTGATAATTCATTACCACCTAGCTGTGGGAAAGAACTTCTTCAACTTTCAAGATCTCCAAGGTCATGTGTGTGTGTGTGTGTGTTGACAACAAAGTCATAGAAATCCATTTCAACTAGATTTCGTTTCCTCCATGACGTCTTGCCCCCATTTCGGTTTTGAATTAACTCAGATTCTCTTCAGTCATTATGAGACAGACATCGCTGTAATCGGAATAACAATTTGCGAGTTTCAGGTAACTGAATAACTGCATCCTATCAATTTTGATCTGTATTTTCTTCATATAGTACGACTTTAAATTCCGTTACCGAAAAAAAAAATCGGGATGATGAACAATATATTTGTAGTAAGTATACTTTAAATAGATAGGAAGTCATAATTGTTCATCATAGTTTTTCCTTTTTATCCTCTTGGTCATCTTGTTTCTCGCCTAAATCAGAAAGCAATGTACATGTTTCGGGGGAGTTATCTTATCTTCAAAACAAATGTTCATCGCCCTCACTCAATTTGCTGTTCATTAAGATATGCATTAGACTCTAGACTCTTTTTTATCTGTTACGTGGTTTGAGAAGTTTCACCATATTTCTGTTTAGTGATTACATCCAAATTAGGGAATGGTAGGTTATATTTGTACGGATAGATCCTTCGTCATGGCAAGCAGTGAATGTAACATGAGCATAAGAATGGGTATAATGTACCTTTAGCAAATTCTTGGTAAAATCTGAGAGTTCTCATTGCCATACCAAAATGCGCGCAGCTTTGGCCTTGTGACGCTTGTCTCAAAATGGACGTATGTTAATGACATAATTTTTGTGCAAAAGCATCAACATTGGTGCTCATTTGCTTTCTATTCCGCTTTCAGCCACTAAACAAAGAGATAGATATTTTTATTTTCTTTTGTATGGCATATCATAATATGATTAAAGACATTGTTATTATTATTATATTTCAGGCTGGTGAAATGTGATTTCCATTGTATCTTAAAATGATAACCCACATTTAAATTTCTGAAGCTATAAGGTAAAACTCCTGATATCAGATGTTGGTAAACTTTTTTTTCTTGTTTTGCTGTTCGTCACATCCTCTGGGGCCAAATCTAGGGAAACCTATTCATTTTTTTTTTCTAGGAAGTCCGGGTGGCTTTTTTCGTATTTTGGCGTAACTGGCTAGTAACATCTTCCAGTACATGATTAAACGAATTACTTACCACGTGCACCATCCACCTGAGAACTCTTTTCCACATCCTTAGATGTAATGTCACGAATATGTAACTGTAGCTTTGGTGCAGAAGTTTTATCTAAAGAAATATCCAATCGAAAAATAAAAAATAAAAATAATTGTTGTTTCCAGAAAGAATTGGATGTTGTCAGGTATAGTCCTGGTGCTGGCAGGGCTCCCGTGTCCATCCGACACCCGACATTTTATGATTCTACACCACAAGACGCGTATAAAAAAAACAGGATGTCAAGCTGAAATCAATTACGTTTTTGTTTTATTGCCACTTAAAGACATAAAAGTGGGTTATCAATTTAAGAAACAATTGAAATCACACTTTGCTATCCTGTAGTATCAAAATATATTAAACTATACGACTTGAAGCAGTATGAAAGACAGAATGTCTATCTACAAGACTAGGGGGCTGAACGCCGAGCGGAAAGTATTTTGCGCACTAATATTGATGTTTTGCACGAAATTATATCCTAAAGTGACATACATTTTTAAAACTAGCGCCACAGGGATAAAGCCGTAGGCAATATAATATGGCAGTTAGAGCTTTCCTACTTCCCCAAAACTTTCTATAGGTGTATTCTATGCATCTATATGGTCATACATATACCATGTGCCATAATAATATGATCTGGCCGCACAAATATAACCATACCCCCTTAATCTGGACGTGAACCTCAAAAACGAATAATAGAGTGCCAATCATTGAACCATGCAACACATGAAAGATGATGTCCCTTGAACTTTTGTTTTTCGGCGATACTTAAAAGTCAAAAGACAATTCATAAAAGGGGGCTAACCTTCCTAGGCAGGATTTCCGTTTCTTTCTCCAGTAATACCTAAAGTTGTGTGGTAGTGGCATTATTTTTGGTCCTATGTCCTATAACGGCCATGAAAACTTCGAGCAGGCTCGTGTAGAAGATAATATAGGTATACATAAAAATATGCTTCGTAGCTGAGCACAAACACACATCCTTATACCCTTGCAATACTTATGGTTTACAATACCACAGTTAGCATGTTCTAGCCTGTTTCTCAGATACAGTATGGTACAGTGTAATTCATTTATAGATAAAGTTTAGACCAATTTGATCTAACTACAAAAGCACTTAAATCTGGGAATATATTATTTTACTGTGCATGGTCATAAAGATTTATGACTTTATACTGTACATCAGTCTCTTGATCACAGATGGCTCTATTCATATTGTAACCACATCTCTAAGAATAAGCAACAGATACTTCGTGAATCAAATTGTTGGTTCCCTACTAATTCCGTAAACTTATAAGATTATGTCAGCATTCGAGACGTCTATAGCCATATGACATGTCTATTCACAATAAGATCAAAGAAATCCACCCACATTGGGACTTCCACTTTACTTACTTCTCGGTTCCTCTCATGAAGGCATGATTGTGTGAATGTTTACAAAGTTTCGATTTTAACATGGCCCATTTTCTTCTAATTATTATGATGGTAACATCGATAGAAATGCTTTAACAGTTTAGCAAATGAATAACTGTAACCCGTTATTAATGACTCGTGTTTGCCTCAGGGGTGACCATTTTAAACTGAGTTTTACGATAAGTTAACGAAGAACACCGGGGTGATAAACAGCATATTATTTGTACCATGTCCATTATACATGAACACAAAATCGTGGTTACCGGCTGTTTATCAATTGTGCCTCTACCCTCAGATCTTCTCATATTGTTCCCCAACTAAATTAATAAGCAATTTATATTGCTAAGTGTAGTTATGTTACATGCATGTCCTTTAAAAAAAGCTTTAAGACATATGCTGGTCGTCTTCATTAATTTTTTATACCATAAAACTTGCATTTGGACATGGACAGCATCATCGTCTTTTATGTCGTGTATGGTTCGATGACTGGCCCTCTATTTGTCTTTAAGGCTCACATCCAGATTAAGGGGATATGGTTATATTTGTTCCGCCAGATCCTATACCATAGCATGCGGTATATATATAAACATTTGGATGAGTAGAATACACCTACAGAACGTTTTTGGGAAAGTATGAAATCTCTAACTGCCAAATTAAATTAGCTACGGGTTTATCCTTGTGGCGCTAGTTTCAAAATGAACGTCAATTTAGGACATAATTTTGTGCAAAAAAATAAATATTAGTGCGCAAATACTTTCCGCTCAGCGTTCAGCCCCCTAACCTTGTAGAAAGACTTTCTGTCTTTCATACTGCATCAAATCATATGGTTTAATACATTTTTGATGTTGCAGAATGGCAAAATGTGATTTCAATTACTTCTTAAATTGATATCCCACATTTATGTCTTTAAGTGGCAATATAAAAAGATAACGTAACTGATTTCAGCTTGAAACCCTGGCTTTTTTAAGCGTCTTGTGGTGTGGAATCATAAAATGTCCAGTGTCTTTCTTAACCTCGGATGGACACGAGAACCCTGCCAGCACCAAAACTAATAGGGGGATCGGCAATTTGTCCTTTTTTTTTATTTGTGGGGAAGGGGGAAGGAGGAAGAGGAAAGAGGAAGAGAGAGAGAGAGAGAGAGAGAGAGAAGGAAAGAGTGAGAGGTGAAGGTCTGCCAGAATAAGAAGGAAAACGGTTGGCTATTAGAGTTATGCAGCAAAAATGTCATTATTGATGAGAGAGAGAGAGAGAAGGAGAAAGAGAGAGCGAGAGGAAAACAGGGAGTGTTTGTGTGTGATGTGTGTATGTGTGATAGAGACAGACAGAATGACAGACAGACAGTCAGACAGGGAGAGAGAGAGTGTGTGTGTGTGAGAGAGAGAGAGAGAGAGAGAGAGAGAGAGAGAAATATGTGTAAACGAGCGAAAGTCTGTGTTTTTCCGTGTGACTCATGCTCATGTTTTTGTAATGTGAGTGTTTATTTCAATTCTATCTACGCTTTAGTCCTCACTTACGATGGCTTTTCAGGTTAAGATAGATGACACACACGACGACAGCAATAGTATTGGTGACAGCAATGACGATTGCAACTATAACTGCAGTGACGGAGGGTTCAGCTGAAAGAGACCAAAACTATATGATAATATATGATTCAAAATGATATATCTATATGATAATATATGGTACAAAATAATATATCTATAGATAATATATGGTTCAAAATGATATATCTATATGTTAATATTTGGTTCAAAATGATATATCTATATATGATAATATATGGTTCAAAATGATATATCTATATGATAATATATGGTCCAAAATGATATATTTATATGATAATATATGGTTCAAAATGATATATCTATATGATAATATATGGTCCAAAATGATATATCTATATGATAATATATGGTCCAAAATGATATATCTATATGATAATATATGGTCCAAAATGATATATCTATATGATAATATATGGTCCAAAATGATATATCTATATGATAATATATGGTCCAAAATGATATATCTATATGATAATATATGGTCCAAAATGATATATCTATATGATAATATATGGTCCAAAATGATATATCTATATGATAATATATGGTCCAAAATGATATATCTATATGATAATATATGGTCCAAAATGATATATCTATATGATAATATATGGTCCAAAATGATATATCTATATGATAATATATGGTCCAAAATGATATATCTATATGATAATATATGGTCCAAAATGATATATCTATATGATAATATATGGTCCAAAATGATATATCTATATGATAATATATGGTCCAAAATGATATATCTATATGATAATATATGGTCCAAAATGATATATCTATATGATAATATATGGTCCAATATGATATATCTATATGATAATGGATGGTCCAAAATGATATATCTATATGATAATATATGGTCCAATATGATATATCTATATGATTATATATGGTCCAACTGATATATCTATATGATAATATATGTTCAAAATGATATATCTATATGATAATATATTGACCAAAATGATATATAAATAATTATAAATTGCTAAAATGACACTGCTAAAATTTTGCGTAAGGCAATACAATTCTGAGAGGGATTTTTTTAACAGAACGACAGCTTCAATTCGGCTGTATGATGGAAACGTTTCCTTCGTAATATTATATATTATTATGATTCTGTATCATACCAGTGAATGAAAACATTTATTCATCTATTTGCGATAGCCGACTAGAATATGGGGTTTTGTGTTTCTCTTATTTAAAACAAACAAACAAACAAACAAATAAATTAACTAACTAACTAACTAACTAACTAACTAACGAACGAACTAACTAACTAACTAAGTTACAAGCAAACAAACAAACAAACAAACAAACTACCGGTTTGCTAGTTTCTTCAACAACATTAGGATCAAAGGTATCGAGTGGTCTCTTCACATTCAGTTAGTGGGCCTACACTTTACATAAATTTTGTTTTGTCCGCTGTTCATCTCTCATCATTACTCCAATGACTTATATCTGTCTCTAGAATTCCATACATCAAGTAAATCTGCTTTATAAAAGTGTATAACTGTTATAAATAATTTGTGAATTTTAAAGCTTCTCCGTTTTCGAAAAACTTTGTAAAAATGACTGAGATTTGCCATATCAAGTACGAGAGAAGGTAATCGCCACTGAGATTTGAAATGATAACTAACTTAACGACGTTACGATAATTATGTCAATGTTCTTTCATCTGCAGTCCCACATGCTACAATTATGACACAGACATCATTTTGCATCGTTGCTGTCATTCTATTCACGATTAGGGTACAGATATTTTGACTCCTGGTCGATAAGGGTAACTTCCGCCTTTCTTATTACAATGTTAACACTACTACTAACAGCCATTACCGCGAAGTTTCCGACCAGTTAGGGACAACGATATATATTCAAGCTCACTGCACATCCATATTTCTAGGTGTACAGCGAGCATTTTGTTGATGGTATGGTCGGTTGCGCCTCAATTATTGAAATAAATGGTTCTAACTGAGAACGTTGTCATCAGACAAAAAGGGTTTTTATTATGTTTTAGCTCCTTATGGCGGCTTTCCTTAGCTGTTTGAGTACACATGACTTTAGGCAATCAACAATGTCCATTCGGATTTCTTGCGATAAAATGAAGTTTTGAGGGGTTCCCTTTAAAAGTACACTAAATTCCTAAAAGACTGAATTTTAGGGCATGCATAATTTTAACCATGTTTATACAGCCGCCTAAAAGATTCTCCGTTTCATTTGCGCCACGCATTAGCCTACTAATCATAATAATAGGAACCGGAGAAGAAACTAAGGAAGGAGGAGGAGACCTGGACTGTTAACCTTGCACTGAGGCGTGTAAAGGAAATGGGTGTGGTATAATAAGGAGGTGGTGGAAATTACAGACTTGGTGGAAAGAATAAGACTCCTTAACTAGAGATCAATCGACACACAGTTAGCTTCACTGATTTCTTCGAGATGGCCTTTGATGTGGCGAATGATACATCTATGAATATATCCGCAGTGCAGTGATTTTTCCAGCAACATAAAACAAGAAATTTACGGGCTAATACTTTGATTTCTGCGTGTATAAACTAAATACACTACTAGGCTTTGAAAACAACGCAATAAGACCAGGAAATCATAATGCAGTACAGTTGATCATTCTCAGTACTTTGTTATACTATAGTAAACCGCGGTACAGTGAACCAAAAGAATCTGAGCAAATCATTAATTACCATTATCTTTTCGTCAGAAAAATTGGCATATGCTTATACAATGTTGTTTTGTTTAGTAGCTTGTGAATGTTTTTTTTACAAAATCTGCACTAGAATCTGCTGATATTTTTCCATCTCAGCGTGCTTACGTCAAATCCAAGGTGAATAGCATTTTCTCTTATAACGACTTCATCACAGTTTCATGAAGGTTTAATGTTTGGAAGATCATTGCTTAGAGTTTGGAAGTATAAAATATTGATAATTGCTTTTTGCACATCACCAAACACTCCAGTCTGTTTGGTGTGCACTTCTCAGCGACGAAATAGGAGAAAGTGATGTGTCAGTACAAAGATAAGTTACTTACCAGTTGTACAAAACTTGCCGGTGTAACCATCCCGACATCCATCCACACAGATCCCAGTTTCGGGGTGACACCATGACTTGTCCAGAGATCCATGACCCTTGCAAAATTCGCTGCATATTAAGCTGCAGTCAGGACCGCACTTTCCACGTTCACAAACTAGTAATTAGAGTCCGAGAATGAATTCTGTATTGGCGACATTATAACAATTAAGCCCATCCATCCATCCATCCATCCATTCATCCAACCATCCATCCACCTTTTGTCCGTTCATTCGTATGTACAGTATGTCTGATGGTCCATCAGTCACTCTATGTGCACCCCCCTCCCCCTCAAACCCATCCATCCATCTTTATTTCCTCCATGCAGTTATTCATTTATTGCAAAATTATGGACACTACAAGTTATTAAAAAAAAACAACAAGTCGCACTTGTGACAAATTGTCACAATATAAACAACAAAGAACGCATACATCACAATTACAGATATAAAAATAAACTTTACCCCTTCTGAAGGTCGATTTGATTGTTTTTTTTCAATGAATTCGTTACCTTGCTATAGAAATAGTTCATTGTATTTCAAAGAAAACACATGGATATGTCAAAAAGGATGCAGTAATTTTAATTTCTGGACGTAATTGTATGTCATACGTTGCTAAGAGACTAGTCTCAAGGACAAAAAACGAATATTTACCAGTCAAGATTATTGTTTTTTTATTTGATGTAATATAAAAATGGGATAGTCATATTATTTTGATTATCCAGCTACAATACAGCTAGGTGGACGAGTACATGTAAGGCCTATATATATTTACTTATCATTACAAAAACACACAATAACAAATCTGTCATGCCACCATTTTCGTTAATGCCAGGTTTCGTGGTTCCCATAGTATTTCTATGTATAGAGACTTCATATTTTTCTAAAGAGATGCAACGTATCGTGTCTGACCAATCCATACTTTTTTTTTGTTTGTGATGAACTATTTGTTGTCTGTCGCCAGCAGGACTATGTCTTGTATTAGACATTCAAGCACAGAGTTTATTATCCTTTTGTCACTAATGACTCACCAGAAGAACAGTTCGCTCCCCGGTAACCAGGCAAACAGCCATGAAGACAATGTCCGTCTTTGTAGCTGCAAGGTGACTCCTCCCCTGGTGTGTTGATTTCCTTACAGAACTCACTACAGCTGGATGTACAACCTAGGCCGTATTTTCCAGCTTCACACTCTGTTAAAAACCAAACCCCCCGAAAAAAAAGTTCAAATGTTAAAAAAAAAACAAGCTTAACACGTTTTACAAGTTTATTAAATGTGAAATGTATGAGAACGTTGTGAATGCACGTGATTGTAACAATGCATTGTGAACATGTGTGATGTTAGTTAGCTGTACTGCTTTAAAATGTCCATGTGCTGTCCCGTTGCATACTGTATTTTGCCCATGTGCCACGCTGTGGTCTGGGTTTTTTTCCCAATAAACTTGTGAAACGTGTTAACCATGTCCAGACGTGCTTGACGGTATAAGAGCAGTCAGTACCACATTTAACAAATGGCGGGGCAGATACAGCAGAATAAACAGTATGTCATTATAGACAATACAAGTACAAAAAATATGTTTTTCATGAGCTCATTACTTGTATGTAGGAATAGTTCATCACAAACAAACAAAAAAAAGTATGGATTGGTCAGACACGATACGTTGCATCTTTTTAAATGAGTATTTATTTATTTATTTTGTTGTTGTTATGGAAAGTGAAAAATGTGTTGATCAAATTATATAGTTGTCCGGGCAATACTCACTCCGTACATCATACTGTAAAAAAAAAGCCAAGGAGACTAGTTCATAGTTCATATAACGCCTGTGCATTTATAATTTACGAATATAATTTCTCACTTACATGCACCATTTTCAAGGAGTTGCATGGTGGCCATTTTCTTTAAAATGTAGAAATGTTATGTATTTTTAAAAAAATATACTTCTTTGTAAAGTTCCATATTACGGCCAGATATTGTTTTGAATTAGATGGCCGCGCCACACTTTATTGTCTGAGATCGGTAGGCCTATGCCCTTCAACAGAAATTCGGTGTTCAAGCATAGCATGCGCATTCGTAGAAATAGGTGCTGTTGCTAGTTATATGAATTATACTTGATAAGTGACTAACGATTTTTATCACTAATCACTCACCAGAAGAACAGTTCGCTCCCCGGTAGCCAGGCAAACAACCATGAAGACAGTGACCGTCTTTGTAGCTGCAAGTTGACTCCTCCCCTGGTGTGTTGATTTCCTTACAGAACTCACTACAGCTGGATGTACAACCTAGGCCATATTTTCCAGCTTCACACTCTGTTAAAGCCAAACCCGTGGAATTAAAGAGGAGAAAAAAAAGAGTTAAAATAGAAGTAATTAACCTCATCACCACGACTTGTTTTCACAGTCTCATAGACTATTCTTTATTAGTCAACTCCAATAACGCTCACTTCTAGCTGAAGCAAAATGTAGGTATTGGTGTGATTGCCCCGTCAAAACTTACATCTGAGAGTTAAATAACATGCATCAGTCAACAAAATCCATTAGAACATATGACAGCAGCCAGTCATATTCCTATTACATTGAAAAAGAAGAAAACGGATATAGTAATGGTTGGAGTTTGTGGACTGTGATCCCGTGTGAACGTAATAATTCAGAGTGACATATTAACCTGTACATAGGAATAAACCGATATGGAACATGTTATGTATGGATACGTTGGAAATACATAGTAATGCTGTAATGCTGCATACTTGGCGGGTTTTTATGGAATGTCCCAGTCCGAAAGTATGCAGGTTTAATCTCACATTTGCTTAACCTGAATAAGAAACCCAGCATTGTATAACAAGAGTGAGCCAGGTAGAAAATGCACACAGAAAAATACACATGGTTTAAAAGTGTAAGAAAAAAAGATGTTCTTTGAAACAAGGAAACCAGGGTTAGAATGATTTATAGCTCATCTTTGTTGTTGTTGTTGTTGTTATTGTTGTTGTTTTTGTTGTTGTTGTTCCTCTTCTTCTTCTTCTTCTTCTTCTTCTTCTTCTTTTTCTTCTTCTTTTTCTTCCTTCTTCTTCTTTTTCTTCTTCTTCTTCTTCTTCGTCATTATCAAATTTCGTTCGATTAATTATTAGAATACTTTCGTGAGAGTGCAGAAAGAATATTAATAATGTTTTAACTCACTCTCTTGGAAAATCAGTTTGATTTCGTATTGAGATCCGAAACCTGGACGTGGGTTGAATGTGCATGTGTATATTCCAGCATCACTTGATGTGAATGACTTGAATATCAGAAGTCTGTGAATGGTGAACGTACCGTCCTTGTTATCATCAATTCTGTTCTCACTGAAATCAAATCATAGAGAGGAAGTATAGTCGAGCAGAAATTAAAACACCGTGAACGTCACACAGAAATCAAAGATGGCATCTCACTGAAAACTGTTTTATTTTTCAGGCAACAAATACTTATCCAGGAAAAAAATAATCAATTGTAATAAAAAAAGTAAATGTTTGCACAGAAATCATTAGTATTGTAAAGATTCATACTCTACGATGTTTTAAAATCCTGGGCTTCCAGTGATAACAAACCAAACACAACTTTTTGGAAGTATTTTAGAAGTTACCAAAATGGAAACCGTGTACATTCATATTATTATCAGTGATGTAAATGTACATGTTCATGTTCAGATATTTACTGTATTTATAGTGAGAAAGATCTACATAATATGTCATCTGTTCCGTCATTTGTATTTATATGTGTTTGCCCATGTACCAAACCAAATATTTGCGGCTTGGACTGTTTAAAAAAAATACAACTAGTTATTATAACAAAAGCGGCTTGTGATTGTGACTGAACAAGTGCAACATTAACATGGACCTTTTGTTGTTGTTGTTGTTGTTGTTGTTGTTATTGTTGTTGTCAGATATTTGGTTTCAGGTTCATCTGCAGAGTATCTTGTAAATGACTGTATCTAAATTGTATCCCTTGTATTACTCAACACTTTTTATTCTCCGTGAGTACCACGATATCAGTGAGTGTCACTTACACTGTGCAGCTTTCTTGATCAGGAAATCGCTTTGTCCAACGAAGATCACCTGTTCTTTCATTGTGTAAGACATAACAGTCAACCTGTTGAGAGTCTCCCTCCCAAACAGTGAGATACCGGACATTGGGTCTCATCTGTATATCTTTACAGAAAAATAAAGTTATTGATAAGCCTTGAAATATCTTTGACAGCCAAGCTTGAACGAACACTTTCCTCCTGAGAACGGCTTTAGTAAGTACAGCTACCTGCTTTCAGATCAGAACTGTCTTACAAGTAAAAAGTCGAAAGAGATTTTATGTTCCAAGTTCGATTCTCATACGGACCGCCATGGCCGGGGAAGGCAGGCACATGTAGGATTTGTGGGTGTTAACACCACAAATTCAGATCTTTTTCTAGTTTGTTACGTGCAATATATCTGTAGCACCAGAAAAATGGCATTATGTACACGCTTTCCTCAGTCACAATGGTCCGTATGAGATCTGAATTTAAAATACAATATATATATATACACCGACGAGCATTAAAAACGCAGAGGTAATTCGGAATCGATTACTCATAGAGTATCGATTATTTTGGCTTTGAATTGCGCAAAAAGTAAGTATAATGTCTTCCCATTATTTATAGAGAAAACCATGAAAATGTTTTAAAAATTAAATTCTTTGGGAGGCAAATAACAAAGAAAATTACTCAACGAAACGTCACAAATTAATGTTCTCATGAAATACCCGCATTCAAAAGACATAGGAATTAGTAGCGCGTATGCCCTCCATAAGCCTGAAAGCACTCTTTGCATCAGTTTCTCATTGAATTAATGAGGTTCTGGGTTATATTCTGAGATACAGCATTCCATTCCTGAACCAGGGCGACCACCAGGGCTTGAAGATTAGGAATTGCCATATTTCTAGCTCCGCGGCCTCTCTTATCCCAGAAATACTCTATTGGCGACATGTCTGGCGAATAAGTTGGTCAGTCCGGTACGGCAAAATTTTGATGCTGTAGGAAGTGCCGAGTGAAAAGAGCTGTATGTGCTTGGGCTCTGGAGATCAAGAGGGCCTGCAATCATTGACACAACAATGCTGTTAGTGATAAGAACGTTGTCTCTGTATGTAAGTGCATTGACATGTGCTCTGAAGACATGTACTGTTGTCCTGTCTTGGTAGCTGATCCCACCCTACACATGGATGCCGCCTCCTCCAAACTTATCATGTTCAAATACACAAATGTCAAGGGTATGTTCTCCAAGACGATGCCACACTCTCATGCGCCCATATATGTGTGATAGGCTGTAGCGATTTTAATCAGAGAAAAGTACGCCCTGCAACTGGTTTCTTGTCCATCTTTGATGACGGTTAGCCCAATTCGGACGGTTCTGCCGACGCTGAACAGTGAGCATAGTGCTAAAGTATGGCCCTCTTGAAGTGAGTCCGGCTTAACGCAGACGGCGGCGCACAGTTGAAGTCGAAAGTGGCCAACGCCTTCCAAGCATCCCTTAGGTAGTGTCAGTAGCAACTTGGAAGCAGCTACGCAGATCGCCATATTTTATGTGAACATCTTGCCCAGGAGTAGTGGCCCTTGGCTGTCCCGTTTGTGGCCTGTTCTGAGAGGAACCATTAAATCTAAAGCATTGTTGCAGTCGTACAATCGTAGAATTGTGGCAGGTGGGTCTTCAGGATTCTTTTGGTAATCCAACATACTCATGGCCCGTTCACGTTGTTCAGCTGTTAATCTAGACACGATTATCTGAAGGCAAACGATATCAAATTTATTGTTTCACACCGGCTTCTGTGTCAAATGACGACCATAAAAAAAGGACTTATTGCCTAAAAACCAACCTCCCATTTGCAAAACATGCTTTTTCACTATTTGACCCAAAAATAACAAGAAACATGATAAAAACTCACCTGATCATTAAAAATAGTGAATTAACGCCACATTACAATGTAAACAAATGTTTTATCCACCCTTCATACTCATCAAAAATTGTGCGTTTTTAATGCTCGTCAGTATAGTTTCACTAGCATGGACACCCATTCTATAAATAAGGCAGTAGATGACCAAATTAGGTTTGTTTGCTGCTTGAAGATCCTTGCATCATCACTTGTATCAACTATGGTGCAATAAAAAGATAGTGAATGAATAACATACGGGTAGAAGATTCCATGCAAAATTTGTTTTCTGTTGAGTCATAGTGAAGATATTCCGAAAGTGAGTCAACCATTTATTTCCGATCGTTTTATCGTATTTTCGCTCGTTCCATGAACGGATCAATGTCTGTCTGTCTGTTTGTCTGTCTGTCTGTCTGTCTGTCTGTCTGTCTGTCTGTCTGTCTGTCTGTCTGTCACTCTCGCTGACCACATGTACATCACAGTATCTATCTTACCAGCTTTGCCGTCTAATGACAAAAAGGCATAAATGCAGTACAATTTCTATTTTGTGAACGCTACGCTACACGGCTGTAGACAAGACCATACCGCGATCAAACATAACTGAACGGGTTTTGGGTTTCTTTTTTTTAATACTATATATTTTTTTTCTCTCGATGAATGGAGTGTTCTCTCATTCTGCATAGGCTTCCAAACCAATTTGAACGGAACTTTTTTTTCTTCTTTTTTTAGTGTACCTGCCTAAGCATATTGTTTTTTCCCCGCCAGGGTCTACATTATTTTCGCAAAAAAAGTCACGAATAGCTTATAAAAAAGATCTCATTTCATTTTCACAAGCCTTTGCATGATGATTTTTTTTTTCACTGGGTGTGCACCAAGTAGTAGTAGTGCAGGGTGACGTCACAAGATTGTTGACATGAGAACTGAAATTTTCTCGGAAAAAAGAACACCTCTACGTTGGCCCAGATTCACACGCCGCTGACTATCCCAAGCCCTGGGAATTCTTGAGGGGGAAGAGGGAGCGGAGAGGGAAGGGCAAGAAGACGAGTTTCAACGGGAGATTTTTGGGCCAGTTGCGATGTAAACCTCCTCATGATAAAATGAACAGCGTCCTGTTGAAGATTCGGTTTCAGGACGCTGCGAGACGGTTCATAATATTTCTGTGGCGCTCATGTTCGATTCAAGGTTACCTGTTATGCCCTCCTGTCCACAGGGACTTTGGCTGATGATGTCTGAATCAAAGCGAGTCATCACATGGTGTAATAACTGTCACGAGCCAGTAAGTACATTGGATACCAAATTAATTCACTTCCTGGACGAATTTTATTTTGTGATCAGTGTCGCAGTCAAGCGTGTCATGTGCACGTTTTAGGTGACTCGCTCGATCGTATTTTTTGTTTAGGCAAGGATACATTATTATAATACAAAATAATATATAATTTAAGTATAATATAAGTACTTGAGACGCAAGTGTTACAGTCCTTTTATTCATGTCTGCCCCTCTTTCGACTGCCATAATTTAGCAATTACAGCAGAGAATAGCCTGGACAGTTCAATCTGGCAGTTAGATGACTTAAGAAAAATATTTTTTTAAAATTCTGAAATCATTTATGATTCAAATCATCTAGTGGTTACATATAACAAAATAAACATCACAGCAGCGGAAACAGTTTACAGCGAAACGGTAGTTTACAATATTTGGTTCGCCTAGTTGACAGAAATATACATTTAACCTTTTGATTTTACCCCACTGTCAACAAAGCCTTATTTAATAAATCTCATAATGATGGGGGTTAGGGTTGTTTGTGTGTATNGGGGGGGGAAGGTATGGATTCTACTTTAATTTTAATAGGAAACGTTGGCTTACCCGGAAGAATTTAACGCTAGAAATCCTTATACATAAAATGGTAAATAATTTTATCAGTCGTCATGTGGATAGAAGCTATCTATCCGGAAGGGTATGAGTCGGGGGCCATCTTGGATTCTAAAATACAAAATCCAGATTCAAAGTCTTTATTAGGTTCTGCGCCAATAACACAAATTTAATACATAGTTTACATAAAAGCACCGAACGACTAGGCAAGAATACCCCCAGTTGAGGTTGTTAATGGCTATTACAGATATGTCAAGTAAGATATCGGCGACAAATCCTATCAGCAGAAACGGTTTCAGGTTAGACAATGAGCCTCGAATGGCCAGCATCATTCATAATCTTCGGTTTTAAACATGTAGGCAATAGCTTACAGAACAGCTCTGTATCTATGTAAAAACGTAAATAACCTGCTAGGAATTAAAGAGAAGCTAAGAATCTGATGGCATTAAAATCGTGACTTAACACCTTTTTCAAGAGATAGAGTGTGGTGCGAT
Organism: Ellobium chinense; assembly: GCA_033807755.1. NCBI lineage: Eukaryota > Metazoa > Mollusca > Gastropoda > Ellobiida > Ellobiidae > Ellobium > Ellobium chinense. The sequence continues at coordinate 118,788 of JAWQUT010000803.1, forward strand.
TTCGTGACCAAAAACATCACCATAAAGACAGTTCAGTCCTCTGCCTTTGATATTACAGCACAGATCTTTTTTTATTCTTTTGTTACTGATAGTGACATAAATACTTGCAGTTTATTACAGGCTAGGGCGGATATAGGGTTAGCGGGGTTCTAGATACAAAATACGTGCAGCAATCCCTTTGACACCAAAAACATGACCATGCTTGGTGCAAACTCTTCCACAGCAGCTGGTTTGGCAATAAACATGAATAGTCGTATGGCTTTTTCTCACTCTCCTATTTTTCTTTCCCACTTTCTTCCTTGGTGCGGGGTTCACTGCAAGCACAGGGAACTGGAATCATGTCCAACACGCCGCTGATTAATGTATACAGCATTGCCATTGCCAAGAATTATGAATAGAATCCTACCGCAGGAAGTGAATACTCTCCAAGACATTGAGCGCCATCGCTGAGTACCGTTTACGTTTGAGCAACCTGTCTGTGACAGACATGTCACTCACACAGATATAAAAAAAATGTGTAATCAGGGCATTTCTTCAAGAACTGACGAACATTTCCGATATCTTCAAACAAAACCAAACAGCGTGATGATGTCTGTGTTTGTTTGGATATGAAGAAAGAAGTAAAGGATGGGAGTATAAATTCCAAGTCACATGTGAAAACACCGGGTTTTTTTTCCAGTCAAGGTTGATTCGAATATCGTTCATACCACCTCCCTCTGAACAATGAGATACGGAACAAAATTAAGGACACTCTGAGCTTGCCTCACTCAGAAAATTAATACCGAAAGGAAATGTCAAATGTCGTTTGCAACATTTATTTAGATATTCAGGTTTACTCACTCACTCACTCACTCACTCACTCACTCACTCACTCACTCACTCACTCACTCACTCACCCATCCACCTACCCACCCACCCATCCATAATTTTATCAGTAATTTGGCTGTATACATGATAGATAATTTCTATCGTGTATACAGCCAAATTACTGATAAAATTAATTTTCAGTAAAGTGATTGTCATTAAATATAAATGTGGCACACACATGGACTTACCTGGTGGAAAGGCTGCCGAAGAACAGATGAGATGAAGCAATAGAAGAACTTCCCACAGTTGCCTACACGGACCTGTGTTCAACTGTCGATATCCTCGGAATGGTGACAGTGTTGTCCTTGTCACATCAAAATCCACTGGCCGCGGATGAATGAATAATTAGTGAGATCTTTTTTTATAAATCAACACACAGCATACAGTTATTTCATGGCCAATAGACTTTACAGGCGCTGACAGTATGTAAACCTAGTACTAAGCAATATGTGCCTGTGTGTATGTGTAGTGAAAGGGGGGGGGGCGTGGTTGTGTAGGTGTGGATGTGTGTGGTTGTGTTTGTGTGTGTGAGATTGCGAGCTGGAGTAGGAGAGGGGAGATAGATAGAGAGAGAAGGCGGGAGGATTTAGTATTAGCTGGGTACTACTTGAATTTACAAGTGAATATTTCATTTGTGCTGTAACAGAGCATCAATTTTGTCTTTTTTTCTTCTCTTATTGAAGCACATGGCTCAGTGTAAGATATTTTTAGGGGTTCGGGGAGGGAGCTGGGGTTGCCACGTATCTTATCGGAATAAAACAAATCTTTGGTTCTCTGTCTATGTAATAAGAGTACAGTTCAGTAGTGGTAGCTTAGAGTCATAAAGCATTGTGTGGAGTAGAAAATACGTAGGCTTACGTCAGAGCTACTGGTGTCTGTCGAAAAATTGTTTTAGTAAATTGTACCGAAACAATGCTCCTTGTAAGAGGACATGTCCATGTACAGACAATAAATTTCATCACAAAACCACCTACAACCTTAAAATCAGATATGCCATCATTTCGAGCTGCATGGAGGACCGTGGTTTTCTATTTAGAGAGACTACACACCTTGAAAAAGTAATTCTCCTTATAAAGTTTCCTGTAGCTGCATTTGGTTGGTTTTTTTTATTTATTTTTTGAACTACTGAAACAAAAGTTATCTAAATCACAGTCATGTCTTTTTTACATATTTCAACACCCTAACAAGATCCCCCCTCCCCAAAAAGGGGGATTTTATATATTAGGGTAGTAATAGGATTGCGCACTAGCAGAGCTGTGATTTTTCCCTTTTAATAGGTGCCTGAAATCTAGAGGTTCGCATCGCTTGTCTCGCCTCTCCTATAATTAATTTTTACTGGCCTTTTCCCGCAAAAGGAGTGACTGTTCCCGTGAAAAGGTTTGTGGCCAGCATTCCGCGCCCCCTACTACCTTGTAATAGGACCAGAGGCTGCCCTTGCATTATGAAGTAAACAAACTGAAATAAAAGGGATGTGGTGGTATTTTTAACGTGAAACTTAGAGATGTACTAACTTTGATAATGAGGGAATCTGCCCGTATATTATTATATCAGTTAAAGTATTTGTTTTCAACTATATATTTAAGATGAAATACAAAATGTCAGTCTCCGAGATCAGTCATTACTTTGATTGTGACTGTTGCTTTAATTTGATCCATGTACTAAAGAAAAAAGTATTGTTTTTTTCTTTCCCTGTAATCTTTTTTTTATTTTAATCGTATGCCAGTGTAACCTTCTTTTAAAGCTCATGACCTATAGTACATTTATTTTCATCCTCCCGTGAGAGAGAAGAGAGGGACTGAAATTGTTTGTACAGGAGAGAGTTTCGAGTGTGTGTCTCTGTGTGTCTGTCTTTCTCTGTGTATGTATCGGGGAGGGGGGTGGGAAGGGGAAGGGGTTAATGCTCATATTTTCTTAACGGGTTTGGTTATGTTATTTCTTTATGCACTTTATTCACTTACACACTGAACTTTTCCATATAGCGAAAGAAACATTGAGGATGACAACACCAATAAGGGCAAGGATGACAAGGTTCCTAGCATTGATGACGACATCTTCGTCTTCATATTCGGCTGAAAGAGACCAAAATTACGATGATCAAAACCGTCTGACGCTATAATAACTATATGCTATCATATCTCTTAAATGGCTGAAAATGATATCTACTTATGATTTTGTTCGTAACGCAATTTTTTTTCTTCTCCTTTTACTTACCAGAAACTTATATCTAATTCTTCAGCAGTCTTTATCGTAGCCAATTACAACATACGGGTTTTTGCAGTTGCAATAAACGACAGCAGCAACAACAACAACAGCAACAACAACAACCTGCATTAACACACAATTAGTTCATTTAAAGACAGGTCAACAACACCAGAATCAAATAAATATTCATTATCTTCTAATTGCCTGAAAATAACATTGAAAATAACATGCTGTTACATGCCTTAAAAAGATAGTAAAAAATCTGTCCTTTGGATAGATTGTGGAGAATGAGCCCTAGATTTGTGAACCTACCTGCGAATTATTTTACATTCTCTCCTGATTTTGTAAATTAAACCTGAAGTTTGGGTCATTCCCTTCGGTTTCGGTGTGGCCTTCTCTGCGGAGCACTGGTCGTTAAGGAAACTAGTTAGCTTGTTTACACCTTTCGATGTATCGGTTCGCAACTCGAATACGAACTGCAAGATCTGTATTTTGAACATCATTTTTAATAAGCTTATTGAATTCTGCAAATAATTAAAGAAGACTTAGAGCTTGTGGAATTTCTTGTAAGTGACAGTAGAGAAAACAGTTTAATGGCTCAAAGAGGGACATTGGATTAGGCTTCTTTAACCTTAAGTGGTCTCTGCACTTTCTACTAGCAAGTCTATACTTTACATTTGTTTTGTTAGCTGTTCATTGCTCATCTTTACTTGAATGTCTTAAACTTGCCTCTGGAACTCAAGCATCATGTGCATTTGTTAAATAAGCAAGATTTACATGACAAAACGCGTTATCCACCAGTTTGAAATTTTAGCTTACTCTACATGCTTCATGTAGCAGTAGGAGTATTTAGTATACATGCATATTTCCATTCCACAGGACGACATTTGGACTACACTATTTCAGAATTAATTTTTGCCTTTCACCAAAAAAGTATGCTTTGTATCAGGTCTGTTTTGCCCCCCCCCCCTCCCCCCAAAACCCGAATGGTGTATAATGGTTTTGCCATGGGACCCTTCTAATATTTCAATTTTCTACATGTTATAAGTATTTTATACATTTTGCATAACAAGTTCCTGAAACAAATGGATGACTCTTTCACCTTCTGGTTTTAACAAAGTTTAAAGGATTTGATCACAATTCTCTTCGCATCATTAGACTGAGGTTTTGCCATGTCAGATTGACAAAACTTGTTTATAGAATTTAAAATGGTAACGAATTTACGAAATTATGATGTCAGTGTTCGTACACGCAATGAAGCCATGGTACTTGAAAAATCATAAAACTGACATCATTTGCAGTATTGTTGTCAATCTATTCATGTATTTCGCGGCCCTCGACTAGGATGCATTATTTTGACCCGCTTCCGCCTAAGTGATTAAAATTTAAGCACTAACATGACTTACACACTGTAATTTATCACAAAGTTTACGGCTATAGTGAGTCAACAAAAGGATAAACACATTTTGTAAATATTTTTTCCTTTTCTACTAAACAGATTATTTCCAAAATTAGCACAGGCTTCTAAATTAATTTGTCTTAACAGAAACTATTTAATAGTGAGAAAAAATATTTACTACATCGTCTGTAGTAATATTTGTCTTAATAAAAAAATATGAAATAAACGATAATAGGTACAGTGAAACTTTAAAAATGTATGTATTCAAATGGAAATAAATATTTTTTGGTTGTATATTATATGTGTGTATTATGCGCTTGTTGTGCGTGAGTGAGTGCGTGTGTGTGTATATGTGTGTGTCCGTGTGTATGTATGTGTGTGTGTGTGTGTGTGTGTGTGGGTGTGTGTGTGTGTGTGTGTGTGAGAGAGAGAGAGAGACAGAGAGAGAGAGAGAGACAGAGAGAGACAGAAAGAGAGAGAAGAGAGATAGTATAATTGTTTGTACAAGGGAAAGTGTATATGTGCGTGCGTGCCTTTGTGTGTGTCTGAATCTATGAATATGTGCCTGTGGGAGAGTGTGTGTTAATGTGTGTGTGTGTGTGTGTGTGTGTGTGTGTGTGTGTGTGTGTGTGTGTGTGTG
>JAWQUT010000803.1:124033-137860 GCA_033807755.1 Ellobium chinense
AGAGAGAGAGAGAGAGAGAGAGAGAGAGAGAGAGAGAGAGAGAGAGAGAGAGAGAGATTTGGTTATGTCGTTTATTTATGCACGATAGTCTTCACTTACTCTTCAGTCTTCTCCATGGAGCGAAGGAGATCCAGATGATGACAACATCACTGAGGACAAGGAAGATAAGATTCACAGCAATGATGACTACAGTAACACAATGGACTTCATATTCACCTGAAAAAGAACAAAGTTACAATGTGATCAGTTTTGCGTGGTGCTATGATAAAAAAATTCGTCGTGTTATAATAAATAAATAATTATGTTGTCACATCTCTTAAACTGCTAGAAAGGTATCTACAACTGATTTTGTCCGTAGTGGATTGTTTTTTCTCTTTTTACCTACCAGAAAATTAGATCTAGTTCTTCAGCAGTTTCCACGGGGCCAACCAGAACACGGGGGTTCTTGAAGTTGATTTTCGAAAACAGACAAACAATTAATAATAATTATAAAGTGCATGTATATAGCGCTTCACTCCCCGAAGAGTGCACACGTACTCAATACAAATGAACTTCTCCACAAACTTACACAGTCAACAGTTATAGCTTCAATTTTGGAGAGAGTTCGGGGTTCTTATTCATATATGACTGTAACACGAACATTTTCATAAGACTCTGGTTTCTTAATTCTGCGATGGACTGGGAAAACGAACCGGAATTACTAAAGGTTGGATCAAGATATTTGAATGATTTCACTCTTTCAAGTTCTTGTCCAATATAATACCATTGCCTTGGCAGTTAAGTCTCCCTACTTTGTGGAATACTAAACACTTCGTTTCCACACACAAACCCCACTTCTTCTTGTAACCCAACCCTTGTACTTGAAAACACAACCATATCATCAGCTAACATCAATAAGTTTATGATGAGCTCACTAACATCGATGTCTATTTCATCATTTTCATCCGTAGAGCTGTGAATATCATTAAATTACATACACTGCAAAGTGGAAACGTGAGACCGATTTTTCTCTGTAAAATACCTAAAGTTGATTTAAATGTAGGGAAGCTCTCAGAATTATCGTCAATAGCTGTATTGTGCGCGTTGGAGATTCGGTCACATCCCTTTGGCATTGGTTGCTCCAGACAAAGTTGTGTGTTATTGTTCAAGCAGAGTTTTACTACTTCATATACTTTTTAAGAGCTGGATTAATCATTAGATATTCCATGTTTATTAAGTTTATACCATATGGCTTACCTATTTGATAAACCATAAGCTCGTTCATAGTCAAAGAAGGCACAGTAGAAAGTTTCGCCTGTGCGAACAACAATTCTACCAAATTATGTAATATAAACATAATATTACTTGCTCCCTTTTCTTCTCTCAACCCAAACTGCGCTTCGCTTAGTACTTTGTTAGATTCTGCCCGTCGATTTCATCTTTTGTTAATAATGCTGGTGAAAAGCTTACCTGTACAACATACCGATGTTATACCTCTATTTTTATCACCCTTTTTAAAGACTGGAACGATTATGCCCTCTGCCCAGGAATCCGGATAAATACCAGTATTCAGCACTGAATTAAACAATCGTAATAACACCTTTTTAACCTTAGTTCCCCAATTCTTTATAAATTCATTTACTATATTATCTATTCCTGGTGATTTCCCATTCTTCAAAAAGCTGCAATTCCATTCCATTCCACAGAGCCACTATGTTAAACCTTATTAACGTCACAAATTTTTAATATTAAAAACAATCATACCGGTAATAAAATGTGTGTAAAGAGCAAAACTACTGTTACTTTCACATAAGTGGTAAAAATGCTTCTAAATACAAATTTATCAAATCATGCTTCAGTTTAGAAATCCTTTCTAGAGATAGAAAAAAACGTCCTTCGCCGATATTTATAATCGACGATATCACGTCCCAAGGCGAAATGCCGGAATTCGACGATTTAATAATCGGCGTATTTGCTGGACGCGATTTTTCATAGTTATATCCCCTTGATCGCCCCGGGACTTCTTCCGTTTCAACCGGAATTGAATAAGCTTTTGAATGATACCTCATTTGCGTTGAAAAAAACGAAACAGTGTCAGCTGGAGAAAGTGAAAGTACGCCATTGACACCGATGCAAGATAAAGAGACAGCGTAATGGCTTCCAGGTATTTTATCCTGACGACAACAATGATAGCGACAAACCTATTGCAGTTATATAATTTTTGGAAAGGGCATGAATGTATCTATCTAATGACACAGAAAAATTTGGACTTCCTTGATTTTATTCGTACATTTGGTGAGCCCAAAGATGACAGAAAAAGAAAATTGTCGGCCATTTTGAATTTTGAGAGGTCATGTCATCATATAAAAATGACTTGAAGGTCACCAAAGGTAAATTTTTAAAAAGATCATCCCATTGCCTTTCCAAAAATTTATATTTTTACACTAGTATAATTGACTGGCACATCATGTAGAACAAAATAAAAACACATCAAATTCAGCAAAATCCCATTGGTCATTTGGACAATTGCACTGGGCGCTNTCACAAACCTTAATCCGTTTCAACCGGAACTGAATAAGCTTTTGAATGATACCTCATTTGCGTTGAAAAAAACGAAACAGTGTCAGCTGGGGAAAGTGAAAGTACGCCATTGACACCGATGCAAGATAAAGAGACAGCGTAATAGCTTCCAGGTATTTTACCCTGACGACAACAATGATAGCGACAAACCTATTGAAGTTATATAAGTTTTGGAAAGGGCATGAGGGTATCTATCTAATGAGACAGAAAAATTTGGACTTCCTTGATTTTATTCGTACATTTGGTGAGCCCAAAGATGACAGAAAAAGAAAATTGTCGGCCATTTTGAATTTTGAGAGGTCATGTCATCACATAAATGACGTGAAGGTCACCAAAGGTAAATTTTTAAAAAGATCATCCCATTGCCTTTCCAAAAATATATATTTTTACACTAGTATAATTGACTGGCACATCATGTAGAACAAAATAAAAACACATCAAATTCAGCAAAATCCCAATGGTCTTTTGGACAATTGCACTGGGGGCTTATGTATATTTGTAGGCTATACCAAAATATTGTTTCTTTTTTTTGGGGGGGCTGAACTGGGTATATAATATGTTCTTTTTGTGTGTGTCTATAATCAAAACTATCTTAAATGAATGCCCTTGATTTTAATCACCTGTTGGGAAGTAAATTTCCTGCTGTCCCGATATAATGAGAGAATATATATCCATTTTGATATGCAATCGGTGCAAAAATAGCTTTGAACCTGAAACAAGTTAGTGAGTGTCTGTCTGTCTGTCTGTCTGTCTATCTGCCTGCCTGTCTGTCTGTCTGTCTGTCTGTCTGTCTGTCTCTCTCTCTCTCTCTCTCTGTCTCTCTTTCTCTCTCTCTCTCTCTTTCTCTCCCTATTTCTCTCTCTCTCCTCTCTCACTCTTTCACTATCGTTCTCTCTCTCTCTCTCTCTCTCTCTCTCTCTCTCTCTCTCTCTCTCTCTCTCTCTCTCTCTCTCTCTCTCTCTCTCTCTCTCTAAATGGGCAAACATCATCACCAAACACTAATTTATATTTATGTAGTGTTCACGATTGTACATAGTTCTTTACTGATCCCACTAGTCATTAGATATACCAACATTTCCATCAATTCTTTTGACTCATTACACGCCATTTTCTCTAAGTACAGTAATATTGTTTTCTTACGTTTGCATTAAAGGAAACAATTAAAGCAAAAATAATGATGTGCATAAATAGACAGATAGATAAATGAAATAAATAAATAAAACGCTACCGAATGTCCCCTCTCCATAAAACATCTCTGTCAGCCGATCATTTTCACGTAGTGCTGAAAGTGAAAAAAAAAATCATGAGTACTATTAATAAATAGCGATAAAAGATTACAAAAAGAGAGTTATAGTTCGGTAAAAGTCGATTTCCTTCCACATTGTTAAACATGCAGTTACCAAATCATTGCAAAGATCATTCAGCTTTGAAAAAAATTAGCTGTTTAGTGGACGTAAATGTAGATTTGTAGGCTATATCAAATTATGGTTTATTTTTTGGCTTCTATCTGAAGTGAATACATGCTTTATTGTGTCTATATTTACAACTTTCTTGAACGAATTCTCTTGATTTTAATCACTTATTGGGAAATGAATCTGCTGCTTGCCCGACATCAGAGAATATATTTCGATATGCAGTCGGTGCGAAAATAGCTCTGAACCTTAAGGAATAATTCAATGGCTTACTCTCTCTCTTTCTCTCTCGCTCCCTCTCTCTTTCTCTAATTTTCTCTCCCTCTCTCTCTCTCTCTCTCTCTCTCTCTCTCTCTCTCCCTCCCTCTCTCTCTCTCTCTCTCTAAATGGTCAAACATCATCACCAAACACTAATTTATATTTATGTAGTGTTCATAACAGCTGTACACAGTCTTTTACCGATCTAGTCAATAGGTATACCAACATTTCCAACAATTATTGTGACTCATTACATGCTGCTATCCTCTCTAAATAATTTTGTTTTCTTAAGCAAGATTAAATAAATAAATAAATAACCTTACCAAATCTCCAACCCACATCATACATCTCTGTCAACAGATCATCTTCTGGTTCTGTTAAAATAAAGAATCATAAATGAAAAGTCCAAAGCGATACGATAATACAAAACAAAGTGTTATTCAGGTAAAAAGAAAAAAAAATCACACACTGTTAAACATACAGTTACCTGGCCTTAACTGTAAAGTTCACAGAGCACTGAGAAAGCTAAGCTGTTTTGGTAGTTATGCTGCATAATTGATATAACTACCATTTCCATAAGGCATTTTTTTACATCATATTAAGGCCACACACTAGTCTGAAATAGCCTGTCTGTCAACCAACTCACCTACCTGCCACCGACAAGTTTGCCCTAGAATGTGCAATAGATCGTAGACTCACTGGGTTCTGGTGTGTGTGTGTGTGTGTGTATGTGTGTGTGTGTGTGTGTGTGTGTGTGTGTGTGTGTGTGTGTGTGTGTGTGTGTGTGTGTGTGTGTGTGTGTGTGAGTGAGTGTGTGTGTGAGTGTGTGTGTGTGTGTGTGTGTGTGAGGTGTTTTTTTGTTGTTGTTGTTGTTCTGAATTGTTAGGACCGTTATTACCAATGTTCTTTTGATTTTATCCATATTCAAAGATGGCACTATGGTAAACCGTAGTAAGTTTATAAATATTAAAATTTTTCATAATGAGAAGTGAGTAGGGAACAAAATTACTCTTATTCCCACATAGCCCAACTGATAAAAAATGTTTCTGACTGCAAACATCCTACACTACATTAATAATATGACATGCCTCAGTTTAGATATCCTCGCTAGAAATAAAAGTGGTCGTAAATGTAAATTTGTAGGCTATATCATATTATGGTTTCTTTTTGGCTTCTGTCTGAATACATGTTTTCTTGTGTCTATATTTACAACTTTCATGAATGAATGCCCTTGGTTTGAATCACTTATTGAGAAGTGAATCTGCTGCTTGCTCGATATGAGAGAATATATTACGATAAATATGCAGCCGGTGCGATAATAGCGTTGAACTTAAACAATTCAGTGGATTAGTCTCTGTCTGTCTTTCTGTCTGTCTCTCTCTCTGTCTGTCTCTCTCTGTCTCTCTCTATCTCTCTCTTTCTCTCCCTCTTTCTCTCTCTCTCCTCTCTCACTCTAGTTCTCTTTCTCTCTCTCTCTCTCTCTCTCTCTCTTTCACTCTCTCTAAATGGGCAAACATCATCACCAAACACTAATTTATATTTATGTAGTGTTCACGATTGTACATAGTTCTTCACTGACCCCATTAGTCATTAGATATACCAACATTTCTAACAATTCTTTTGACTCATTACACGCCATCTTCTCTAAATAATATTGTTTTCTTACGTTTGCATTTTAAGGAAACAATTAAAGCAAAAATAATTATGTACATAAATAGGCAGATAGATAAATGAAATAAATAAATAAAACGTTACTGAATGTCCACTCTCCATAAAACATCTCTGTCAGCAGATCATCTTCTAGTAATGCTGGAACGGAAAAAAAAAATCATGAGTAATATTAATAAATAGCGATAAAAGATTACAAAAGAGAGTTATAGTCCGATAAAAGACGATTTTCTTCCATATTGTTAAACATGCAGTTACCAAATCATAAATGCAAAGATCATACAGCTTTGAAAAAAGATGAGCTGTTTTGGTATTTTATATTCNATTAAAGCAAAAATAATTATGTACATAAATAGGCAGATAGATAAATGAAATAAATAAATAAAACGTTACTGAATGTCCACTCTCCATAAAACATCTCTGTCAGCAGATCATCTTCTAGTAATGCTGGAACGGAAAAAAAATCATGAGTACTATTAATAAATAGCGATAAAAGATTACAAAAAGAAAGATATAGTCCATATTGTTAAACATGCAGTTACCAAATCATAAATGCAAAGATCATTCAGCTTTGAAAAAAGATGAGCTGTTTTGGTATTTTATATTCCATCATAAAATTACCATTTCTATAAAGCGAGGTTAGGCCACACACCAATCAACATGTCTGTCAACCAACTCACCTAGATCTACCTATAATCAACCAGTATGCCTTGTAATGTGCAATAGGTTGCAGACTCACTTTTTTTGTGTGTGTTTTGGTTAATTCTGGTACCAGTGTTCTCCATCTGATTTGATCCAAAATTCAAAGGTGGCACAGCGACACTATGTTAAACCGTAGTAAATTCACAAATATTAAAACTAAGCATAAAGAGACGTGAGTGGGGAGCAAAACTACTGTTATTTCCATGTAACTGGAAAAAAATGTTTCTGATTGCAAACATCCTACAATACATTAATATGGCATGCTTCAATTTATTAATCCTTGCTAGAGATAGAAGTGGACGTTAATGTAGATTTGTAGGCTATATCAAATTATGGTTTATTTTTTGGCTTCTATCTGAAGTGAATACATGCTTTCTTGTGTCTATATTTACAACTTTCTTGAACGAATTTTCTTGATTTTAATCACTTATTGGGAAATGAATCTGCAACTTGCTCGATATCAGAGAATTTCGATATGCAGTCGGTGCGAAAATAGCACAATTCAGTGGATTACTCTCTCTCTCTCTTTCTCTCTCGCTCCCTCCTCTCTCTCTCTCTCTCTCTCTCTCTCTCTCTCTCTCTCTCTCTGTCTCTCTGTCTCTCTAAATGAGCAAACATCATCACCAAACACTAATTTATATTGTTCACAACAGTTGTGCACAGTCTTTTACCGACCTAGTCATCAGGTATACCAACATTTCCAACAATTATTGTGACTCATTACATGCCATCCTCTAAATTTTGTTTTCTTATATATGAAAATAAATAAATAAATAAATAAATAACCTTACCAAATATCCAATCCACATCATACATCTCTGTCAACAGATCATCTTCTGGTTCTGTTAAAATAAAGAATCATAAATGAAAAGTCCGCTTACGTTCAATGGAAACAATTAAAGCAAAAATAATTATGTACATAAATAGACAGATAGATAAATGAAATAAATAAATAAAACGTTACCGAATGTCCACTCTCCATAAAACATCTCTGTCAGCAGATCATCTTCTAGTAATGCTGGAACTGAAAAAAAAATCATGAGTAATATTAATAAATAGCGATAAAAGATTACAAAAAGAGAGTTATAGTCCATATTGTTAAACATGCAGTTACCAAATCATAAATGCAAAGATCATTCAGCTTTGAAAAAAGATGAGCTGTTTTGGTATTTTATATTCCATCATAAAATTACCATTTCTATAAAGCGAAGTTAGGCCACACACCAATCAACATGTCTGTCAACCAACTCACCTACCTACCTACCATCAATCAGTGTGCCTTGTAATCTGCAATAGGTTGCAGACTTACTTTTTGTTGTTGTTGTTGTTGTTGTTGTTAATTCTGGATCCTTAGGTATGTTCTCTATCTGATTTTGTCCAAATTCAAAGGCGGCGCAGAGCCACAGTGTTAAACCTTTTCACATCATATAAACACGGCTTTGATCGGCATAAATCAGTTACCCCCTTGAAATATTATGGTCTGTGTCGATATTCCGCTACCTTCGGCGTCGTGCCGATTACCGCTGCCACAAGGGCGAAGGCTGGTTTTCTCAACAGGGTTATCATAGTTGAACATGACTGTCACTTGGGGAGCGGACTGGCTACAACTTTGCTAATAGGTAGGCCTATGTGGGTGATGCCATCGTCTAGCCTTGCCGGTTTTGAGAACAGGGGGCCAACTGAATTACTTTCCAAGACGTTTTGTCATTCATATTATATCCCAAGAAGAATTTATATTTATTTAATAAGTTTGTTTGTATGTTTCATAAAGCCAGAAACCTCTCTTTATAAAAATATAAATCTACCCCAAGGTGCTTTCCCCAACCAAAGATTTTGGGAACCAGCTACATTGCACTATAAAATAGGCAACCTGGCAACACCAGCACTGGGCTTGTGAATGGAGTGTGTGGCGAGACTGTTCATGTGGCTTTCTGTACGTATGGATTTATTTCTAAACTGAGCGAAAAATAAAAGTGGTCATAAACCTGTGACTGAAGGCATGTCACTTGTCAACAACAGTGTTAATTATTGTCGAATAAAGAGGTCTTTGATAATAATGAATCTCACTAAATGCTATAGAATAGTGTCTCGTTTTACCAGTGTATTATTTTTGTTCCGCATCACATTAAACCGCAATAGGTACCACAAATCAAGCGGAGACCTTGATTAGCAGCACTTCTTGACCAGCCGGTGAAATCTTCTTGCTTTCGTTGAGTTTTTTTGTGAGGCCACTCCACGTTTGGCTGTAGGGGTGTCCAGGTTCTTCTTTATCCCTTTAATCAGTTAATAGAGCAGAGAAAATTGGAGGGGTATCAGGTTCTGAACGTGGGTCAAAGTAAGAATAGGCCTGACAAAGAGCAAATAAAATAGGATTCGGCGGTGTTCTTGTTAACTTGCCACGAAGGTCAAGGTCGACCAACGGCATTTTCGGTTGGTAATCAGTGATTATTTGATTATATGGACCCTTCGCCCCTGCGCCGTCCTATTTCCGAACCAGTACGCGGTGGTGCTGCCACCGGTAGAGATTTTTCCGGTAAGATAGGGTAAATCGGCTTCATTTTATCCCCACTTAAGGAGAAATCGCTCCTCACAAATTATTTCGCAAAAAAATAAATAGGAAATGTCGGATCAATGCGTAAAATGCTTGTATTTATTCTTTTAAATTGTAAACTTATAGTTTTTGTTTGCTTCCATGTATGGGAAAAAAGCATATGACTAGAGTGGCAACACGGACATGTGGCTCGCTGCTTTAGTGATGTTAGAAAAAGGGCATCATCCTTAATTTCTTTTTCCCTCAAAGAAAGTCATTTCCTTGAGAAACGTAACAAGACAGATTAAGCACTCCATTTGTCTCAGTTTATACAATATGTTCATAGATTATTGCATTTTTCATGAGAGAAAGCAATAAAATGTCACTCTTGTTGCATCGCCATTTTCATCGCAAAGTGGTCTTGGTAAATTGATCATACAAACCTCTAAATCATTTCTTTTTCTTCCATTCTTAATTAACGCATTTGCATTAGTTAACGTAAGTATTATGCCTTACAAAACTCACTACAGCTGGATGGAAAAGTCTGTGCTGTACTTTCTAGCTTCCCGCTCTTCTACTTCTAGCCAAACCCGTGGAATTAGAGGGGGGGAAAAAGTTCAAATACAAATAATTAATCTCTGCGCCACGTCTTGTTTTCATAATCTCATAGACCATTATTGATGAGTCTACTCCAACAGAGTTCAATTATGGTCCTAACAAACTATTAGTGCAACTGCTTTATCAAATCCCGCATCCGACAGTAAGAGATACTGCCGCCAGTAATTAAAGCCATTGGATTGGAGCAGACCACATCAGCCATTTATATCCCTATGACAATGAAAAAGAAGAAAGGGAATGTAATGATTGTTGAAGTTTGTGGGTTTGCGATGCCCATGTGAATGTACACTTATAATAACTGAAAATGGCATGCTCCTGGCATATATTCCTGTACATAAGAATGATTCGTATCAGGAAACTTTGGAAAAGGAATTTATGTGCAAAACTAACATGGGAGAAAGTGACAGTTGTGCACCGGTGGAATATAAAAGCTGTACATCTTGGGATAGCGTCCTTCTTCTCCCGGTTTCTATGTCGAAGGAAGCTTTCCACTTTTAAATTGCAATTNAATCAATGATTGCGAATACGACGTGATAATGTACTTCCGTCAAGTCCGTCATATCCGTCTCAGACCGGAACTTCCATTCTCAGATCGCAGGACGTTTGGTGATCNTTTTTGGGGATTTTATATCCGCTTTTTATTGCTTTGCCATTGTGTGTGGTACTCGCTTCCCTTAGGCTCCGGGTTTGTTCCCTTGTGTACTGTCCCGGTGGTTGGCGTTGCTTTTCTCTTTGAGTTTCTTATCGTGTACGTGGCCTTGTGTCATGCTTAATTGTTGATGTCTCTCACACTGAGGTCAGCCTGGAGGTGTCTTGGGGTGGCAGTGTCGGTTGCACTGCCATCTTCCAGTGGAAGTGGTTGTTGACCTGTTACTTATTGCTGTCTTCCATAATGAGGTCAGCATGGTTTATACCCGTCTTCCCCATGGCTCTTCCCCGTGTTTATAGCTATACCATCCATCTTCCACTGGAAGTGGTTGGTGCACTTCACTTATTATTTGTGTATGGCTACCCTAATAAGGTCATCGACAGAGTATACCCCCCCCCCAAATGGTGGGGGGAGGGGTATGTGATTATGACCTGATTGTGTGTTTAATCCAGCTTCCAATGACAGTGGTTGCTCTGATTAATTGTTGATGGCCAGCCTACTGATGTCATCCANGACGTTTGGTGATCGTGACTTTCATTCTCAGATCGCGCGTCATGCGATGTGGTGAAGCTTTGTTCATTTGTGCGGACAAATGTCAATATATATTATGTTCTCTTATCATCTGTACTTTGTGTTCCTCATAAATCCATCTCAAATACTCTTATTTTTATCCTCCTTTCTTTTCCGTTCGTAGAACGGGGAACCTCCTAGTTTATAATAACTGACAGTGGCATACTAACCTGTACATAGGAATGATTCGTTATGGAACGTATGTAAGGAAACTTTGGAAATACATGGTAATGCTGCTTATTAGTGGGTTTATACGAAAATGTCCAGAGTCAGAAAGTACTTTAGCAGGTTTAGTGTGAAATTGGCTTAATCAAGGTAAGAAACCCAGTGTTGTATAGCAAAAGTGATCC
This sequence comes from Ellobium chinense, assembly GCA_033807755.1. Taxonomy (NCBI): domain Eukaryota; kingdom Metazoa; phylum Mollusca; class Gastropoda; order Ellobiida; family Ellobiidae; genus Ellobium; species Ellobium chinense. Next base: position 135,350 of record JAWQUT010000803.1, read on the forward strand.
AGACAGACAATGCACACAGAAAACTACATTATGATATTAAACATTACACACTATTTTAAAAGAGGCGGTTCTTTGAAATCTCTGCGGGAAGGAAGGAAAACCAAGGTTTGAATGATTTATACCTCATCTTCGTTGTTGTGTTGTTGTTGTTGTTATTGTTGTTGTTGTTCTTCTTCTTCTTCTTATTATTATTATTATTATTATTATCGTTCGATTAGTTATTGGCAGGAATCTCTGAAGGCAGAATACTTTCGTGAGAAATCATTTATTTATAAGGACAGGAAGAATAATGTTTTAACTCACTCTGATGGAAGTCCAGTTGGATTTCGTATTGAGATCCGAAACCTGGGCGTGGGTTGAATGTACATGTGTATAGTCCAGCATCACTTGATGTGAATGACTTGAATATCAGAAGTCTGTGAATGGTGAACGTACCGTCCTTGTTATCATCAATTCTGTTCTCACTGAAATCAAATCATAGAGAGGAAGTATAGTCGAGCAGAAGTTAAAACACTGTGAACGTCACACAAAAATCAAAGCTGGCCTCTCACTGGAAACTCTTTTATTTCTCAGGCAACAAATTAGCCAGGAAAAAAAAATCTTATTTAAATGTTTTCACAGAAATCTTTAGTATTAGACTAGTAATTAGACAGATCCATACACTACGACGTTTTAAAATCCTGAGCTTCCAGTGGTAAGAAACCAAAAACAAAATGAGCTGGAATTTATATTCTTCAGCAAGAGAAGATACATCTGCCATAATTAAGATAATAGATGGAACTGTTACTAAGCCTTACAATAAAATTATGTAAACTTCTAGTATCATTTATACAAAAACAAAAATCCAGTCTGTCGAACTGCTAAATCGCGACCCAGCCGTCCCCATGCAACTCCTATTCCTGAGGATTTCTGGACAAAGCCTCTCATCTTATAAAATTTTCTAGAAGTAACGAAAATGAAAACAGTATTATTACATACATATAATATTCAGTGATGTAAATGTACATGTTCATGTTCAAATATTCATTGTATTTATAGAGAGAAAGATCTATGTATATATATGTCATCTGTTCCGTCATTTGTATTTACATGTGTTTGCCCATGTACCAAACACTGCGGTCTTAACTATTATTAAAAAATTATTAAACGTTTAAACTTACTGGTCTTACCCTATTATTATAACAAAAGCAGCTTGTGATAGTGACTGAACATAACCATGCAACATTAACATGAACCTTTTGTTCTTGTTCTTGCTGCTGCTGCTGTTGTTGTTGTTGTTGTTGTTGTTGTTGTTGTTGTTGTTGTTCTTGTTGTTGTTGTTGTTGTTGTTGTTGTCAGATATTTGGTTTAAGCGTCATTTGCAGAGTAGCTTGTGAAAAAAATGACTTTATATATTAAGTTGTGTCCCTTGCATTACTCAACAGTTTTTATTCTCCGTGACTGCCACGCTATCAGTGAATGTCACTTACACTGTGCAGTTTCCTTCATCAGGATATCGCTTTGTCCAATGAAGATTGCCTGTTCTTTCATTGTGTAAGACGTAACAGTCGATCTGTTGAGAGGCTTTCTCCCATACAGTAAGATACCGGACATGGGGCTTGACATATACATCTGTAAAGAGAAAGTATCTTACTGATACATGTTGAAATGTCTTTGACGGCCAATGTGAAGGTACACTTTCCTCCTGAGAAGAGCAGTGAGTACCCGCTCACAGACCAGGACTGCATTCTACAAGTATGAAGTTGGTATTTTAGATAGCTTTGATTTTCAGGTTCGGACCTCCTACGGACCGTTATGGCAGAGGTAAGCATGCGCAGCTCACATTACGACTTTATTGCACATTACGAACTCGGTCTTAACTTCATAATTAATTCTAATGTATAACACGCAGTATGATTGCAACACCAGGCATTATTCACATGGACATTTCGGTAGCATATGTGAGCGTGTGGTAGGAGAGACACACACATTTAACCAAAGAGTAACCGGGACGCAGAAGATTCGTTGACTGGATGTGTGGTGCACACTTTTATTTACACAGCCTAAGGCTGTGGAAGACAGAAAAAAATAAAAAGCAAGTTATTGACATGCAAAGTATAATAGTTCATGGCAACATAGCATATGACTACATGACAGTAACATATTGATGTGTGGCAAATGAGGACTAAAAATAACATAAAAGAAGGGCATAATTGCAAATATAGTGAGGATAAAAGCAATACAGTATTTAAAAAATCAGCAGAGAGAATTGGTGATGATAGAGGGTAGGGACTGAGTCCATCATCCACTGAATTTCTTATCTGTCTTCAACTCTTCCAAGTTGAATACAGTATCTCACAATCACCACTAAACTCAGGTTTCCCTTGAAAATGAGTAGGATGATAGTATACTACTAGCAATACAGGAATTCAAGATGAAAGTCCGCACCAAATAACACTCTGCTTCAGCAAAGTCACATGACATGTATCCATTTAGAAACACAATGTTTACATCATGGCGGTCGAGGGGGGG
>JAWQUT010000803.1:171424-187132 GCA_033807755.1 Ellobium chinense
TGTTTGAGGAGAAAACAATAATGGAATGGCAACCTGCACTAGGCTTGCACATGGAAATTAGGGAACATATTCAGGCAGTAGGTATTTAAGAATTAAATTGTTGTGAAGTTAGCATCCCTGTAGTGTAGTGGTAATACGTTCAGACTTGCAAGCTGAGAGACCCTGGTTCGATTCCCGGCATGGACAGGAAATTTTCTAGTGTAGGTTTTATCGGTCTATCTTCTCAAAATTGATCCTTCACAATAATTTGGTAAAATCTCTGGTGAAACACTTCCCTAGATAATTAAGTAACATCTTCAAGAGAATTATCAGACTAGGCTACCATTCCTCACCCTTAACAATAAAGAATGAATACTATACTATATGCCTTGCCACCCGGTTACATATATGATGTGATAGCAAGCATGCAAAACAAAAAACACAACACGCACAAAAATATATGAAACAATGATACAATGCCTTCCTACCACAATCCCTCCTGCTGCTCAGTATAATTGTCTAAACTTACTCTAAACTCTCTCATTCTCTCTTCTAAAAATTTGCCTTTCTGCTGCACTCCTCATTATCCAATGCTCTGTTTTCCTAAAGTGACAGACCAGCACAGTACCAATAAATCATTCTCAGTAATTATGCATGCATAATCATCCAGATCGCAGACACAACTCCAACAATCATTATATAATTTGCTTTCTACGTTTTCGTTGTCAGAAAAATACGACCAGATGATATGGTCTATTGTACTGGCTGAGGCATCTTATGTGTTCACAAGCAATATTTGATGATGAAATGCCACCACTACTTTCATTGGTATTTGCTCACACCGTATGTAGGCTTTGTTGGAGTTGACAGATTAAGAATGGTCTATACTTAGTAACCTTCACTGTTGAAATACTGATCACTTATATAGGGGCCTAATACAACAAAGAACAACAGGAAAGAAAAGACATGAAAGACGTTGAAGAGAAGACAAACAGATGGCGCATATTACCTTCAGCTTTTCGCCTAAGTTCTTCATTTTCCTGTTTTACCTCTTCTAGTTCTTGCCGTAATTCCTCCAGACGGCCTTTTTCCACTGAAACATATATATATTATCACAGTATACTTCACCTTTCTAGAAGTCTAACACAAAACAAACAAAATAAAAAGCTTTTTACTGGGTAAATCAGATCAGCAAATGTCCACTTTCTATTGGCTTTGCAGCATCCTTTTCCAGTCATCATGCTTATTTAGCAAAGTATAGTGAGAGACATTTATTATGACCTCAGTTATAACAGGAACCCAGATCCCATCGCAACATTCGAAACCCTAACTAGACTATCCCAAATATCCACTGGAGTTATCTGTCAACATATTGCCATCATATTAATTTGCGTGAAGCGCAAGGAGGTTGGTTTTCACAATGCATTTAGAGCAGTGAAATAAAAGTATTTTATGTATTCTTGGTTTTGCAATTTCGTTCTCTAATACTTTTTTATCTTATACTCTGATTAGCCCCAAAGTACCGGTAATTTAATGCCCTTTTGATGTCTGTGGGAAGGTTTTCAATCTCGAGTGGTATTAGTATTTAATTCCTTTCAAAATCCTGGTACTGGGAATCGGATTTCAAAACTAGTCTGCCACAAGGTATTGTAAGGGATGTAAGGCAATCACCAGAGTAAATCACTATATAAATGCCCTGTGTATAGTGACCACCCACCACTACAACCACAGGTACCAAATTTTCAGCTCCAGAAAAATGACCGCACCCGTATAACGGACACTTTTAACACAGAATTTCACATCGCCATGATTTATCAGTCATTGTAAAGATAAAGTTTGGAAACACTGCTCAGCTGTGCTGGATGTGGTTCCAGGAGAATGTTGGCTGGAAAACAATGTCACAAGAAGTATAATCTAAGAAAAGGTATTGAGATTTTTTTTTAAGATCTTTACATCACATTCTTTACATCACATTCTTTACATCATATTTTTGACATCACATTCCACCACCTGAATACAAACAATGGTTACATGTGCCTGAATCTTTGCATGGTTGTTAGTGTTTCAAACAAGATCTACTGTAGCTCACAAACTCATAGTTCCAAACCATTTCTTTTTCCTGTGACCATTACCTCACATTTCTTACCATTGTGTTCATTGTTGTTAGCCGCTGAAAAAAAAAATGTCAAAAAATAAATCACATTAAGAGGTAATGAAAAGTTCTACATTCAAATCTAATGCAATTTCTATTCACTACTGCATAAGTTTCTGAGTTTATCTATTTATCTTTCTTTTGCTGTGCCAATTTTAGGACTTCTTACTTGCACTATTCTCCCGAGAAATATGTGCCTTTCAAACCCTAGAAGACCCTTTATGTGGAATATCTCTCCTCTCTTTCTTCCTCTCCTCTCTCCCCTCCTACTCCCCCCTTCTCCACCTTCCTCAAACCATTGACATAAAATAAGAAATAAATTCTCCATTTCATCCAGTTACATTTCATTCTCATCAATGTTTAAAAAAAAAAATCAAAACAAGAAGAGAAGGGGGTATGTGCTGGCTTTCTTATCCTGGAAGATCTCCAATCATTCACAGTCTGACATGCAAGGTTAATACAAGAGCTAAAATCTCAATAACAGGGATCAAGGGCAAGGCAAGCGAAACAAACAAACAAACAAATTAACTACTGATCATTTTAAGCTAAAAGAAAATATAATAAGTGTATATATATATATATAATGTACAGCTAAACCTGTGATGTAGGCCCACTCAAGAGAAATCAAGAAAGTGTCCCTACATCACAGGTTGTCCTTCATCGCAGGCAGTGATCTTTGAACTCTGGCTTTCCGACTCAGGGAATATGGATAGGGTACACGTGTTCGCTCATTACAGTGAAAAAGGGCTGTTTGACCTGTGTCAGCACTTCGCAATCACAGGGAGCCGCTGATCAGAGGTCAGTTTCAGTGAGAAAATGATCGGTGAACAGGAACAGTGTATGTAGAACAGAGGGAGTTGCTCGTTGGAGGGACCGCAGAAGACTGGTTTTACTCTCTCTCTCTCTCGCTTTCTCTCTCTCTCTCTCTCTCTCTTTCTCTCTCTCTATATATATGAGCTGTTTATATTTCTTACCATAAACCTCTGCAGCTACCTCTGTCAAATCTTGCATCAGCAACTGATACAGGATGCCCTCTGTAATAGGAGAATGAAATCTGGGTACATGTATATGAGATTATTTCTTCGTGAAAACCGGAGGTGGGAGCTGAGGAAAATGGCAGCAACCATTTCTAGTTTCAAATTTGTCAGTGGAACACTTTATCAATGGCCTCAATGAGACAAGACTAATAATGGTGATTATGCTAATGAATGAGGCAAAGCTGTAAGTGTAGCAAATACCACATACTTGTCAGCACACTAATTTCTAGCTCTTCCACATCAGTCACACCCATCATAGCTCGCTTAGAGTTACAGACTGTTACTTCCATTGCTTAGAATGGACGCGGGACCACGCACACAATAAAAAAGCCGCCCCTTTCCCACATATGCAGGGACAAAACAAACAGAGCCCAGTAATCTTTCACGGAGGAAATATCACACATATACTCACCCCTTTCCAATCCTTTCTTATCCATTTCCTCTTCACAATTCCTTATGATTTCTTGCAGCTCCTGTATCTGGTGGCTCCCAGTGTCTTGAAATGGATAATGCATATACAGTAGACAAGATGAAACGAAAATGGTAAACCAAACATAAGATAAGATAAGATAAGATAAGATAAGATAAACTTTATTTATCCTTTCACAGGAAATTTGTCTTGGACAAGTGCACATCAAAATCACGCTATACATAGGCAAGAGCACACAGATATAGATACACACATAAGTAAATTAATACAGACACACACAGATGCACACATATGCATGCATACATACGCGTGCGCACTCGCACTCTCTCTCTCTCTCTCTCTCTCTCTCTCTCTCTCTCTCTCTCTCTCTCTTTCTCTTTCTCTTTCTCTCTCACACACACACACAACACTCACACACACTGTTCACAGACTGCTAGACCTGAGCCTTCCTGATGCCAAAGGCACGAATGACCTACGATATCTTTCAGTTCTTGCTGGTGGTTGTAAATTTCTTTTGCTTCTTTCAGATCTTTTAAATTCATCAAATAAAATATGGGTTGGGTTGTTTAAGATACTTTGTGCTTTTGAGTGTAAATTTTTATCGAGCAGCTCATCTACAGATTGTAAATCGCATTTTATAACTTTCTCTGCTTTGCGAATTATTTTGTTTAATATGTTTTTGTCACGTGTTGTTATACTGCCTCCCCAACAAGAAATACCAAATGTTAGGATACTTTGAACCACAGCATTATAAAAAAGCTTAAGTAGGGCTTTATCTACGTTAAAGGATTTCAGTTTCCGCAGGAAATAGAGTCTTTGATTTAGTTTTTTCGGTCATGTCGCTGACGTGTGGGTGCCAATTTAATTTGTTGTCGATGGTGAAACCCAGGTATTTATATGTCTCAACAATTTCTACTGTTTCATTTTCAATGACCAAAGGATCATATGGATCTTTCTTTACTCTGGAATCAATAATCAACTCTTTTGTCTTCCGCACATTTAGCATCAAGAAATTCTCTTTACACCAAGTGACAAAACTCTGTACCTCATCAAGATAATTTAAATCAGATGTTGCTAGCAGCCCTATAATACATGAATCATCGGCAAATTTTAACAATGTGGTGTTTGGATGGTGACTACGATAATCATTTGTGTAGATGGTGTACAAAGTAGGTGATAAAACGCAGCCTTGAGGCGCACCTGTATTTAGATACAGGTGAGATGAACATGTATTAAGTTTAACATACTGGGATTGAGAGGTCAAGAAATCAAGTGTCCATGCAATGATACTTTCATTTACTTTTAACTTCATCAACTTGTTGACCATCATGTGGGGCTGTATAGTATTAAATGCTGAAGAGAAATCGATGAATAAAACGCATGTGTATGTTCTGTTCGCATCACGGTGTTTGAGTGTGGTGTTTAAAAATACCAGCACAGCATCTTCAACACTACGCTTATCTTTATATGCAAATTGGTAAGGGTCAAGCTCGTGTCTGACCTCTTGAACAAGCATTTTTAAGATCATTCTCTCAAAACATTTCATTACAATAGAAGTAAGTGCCACAGGTCCCAAATCATTCATAGTGTCAACCTTTGCTTTTTTAGGAACAGGGATTATTTCGGCAGAATTCCAAAGACTAGGAATTTCAGAAAGCCTCAGTGACATATTAAAAATAATAGTGAAAACTTGACTTAGTTGTTTAGAACATGTTTTCAAAAGCCTACCGCACAGTTTATCAGGGCCACAAGCTTTATTTATGTTTATAGTACTGAACATATGTTTAACGTCACATTCCAATACTTCTTTGGTGTCACGATGTTTTTCACTGAGACTTTTTTTCAACTCACAGCATACATGTCGCTAAAATTAAAGCAAACATGAATTCATATTTTCCCCTATTCAGGCTTTCCTGTCTCAACAAAACTTCTGTTTACACCAAACACAAGTTTTTGGTCCCGTGGATTTTGTTCTAGGCACATTGCAAAAGGGGTAGTTAGGTGAAAAAAATCACATTTTGATATGCTGAGCAAATACTTTAGTGCATTTACAAAAGAAGTAAATAAGATTTTTTATAGGCAACTTTTTTCCTGCTGTACGGGTTGTTTCCAAAGTTTTCATAGGCTTCTAAGGCAATTTGTCTCAACAGAAACAATTTTTTCACATTGTTTCTGTGGTAACAGTTTTCTTCATACAATATAACACTTGAAAATGTAAACATTAAAGGAAGAATTGCTTTTGACAGCGCCGACAGTCAGTCATTTAAAAGCAGAAACAGTGGCATTTGTTGGTTGTCAAACCAGAAGACATGGATTCGCTTTTAAATTTGTGAGACACTATGACAGAGTAATAAACATTAGACCATTTCTGTCAATTTATTAACTAAAGTACTCTGATATGAAGTCACTGATTTTACTCAAACATTCCTGTGACTGAGTGCAAAGCAATAGGCCTAGAGTTGGACAATTAGACTTTTCATAATATGGCACCTGCCTCTTCTGCTGTTTTTATTATAATGTCAAGATTCTTGGGGCATTCATAATTTCTTTTTATGACAAAACATTGGGATCATAATATTAATAACATCATATGTTATCATGGTATAAATACAAACAAAACCAAATGATCGCATAACTCCTTCATCTTCATTGTTGGAAAAATTATGAAGTCTTTACAAATAGACAACCCTTACTGGATATTAGTTTCCTGGAGAAAGGTTTCCATATAACTGANCCCCCCCCCTTCATTTATCATAATGATTCAAACAAACAAACAAAATAAATGGTACAGGCGGCAGTAACCATCATGAAAAACACAAATGCTGTTCTCGGGGAGGCCAAAAAAGGAGCTGACTCACTTAATTCTACAGTTTGCTAAACCTTGAAACAATATTCACAAAAAGGGTGCTGCCCTCACTGGGATTATCAGTTTTAAAGTTAATATGCTCACTGCTCCCTTCTTCGTCTCGTTGGTCAGCACAGCAAGGAACACAATTCTAGAAATTCCCAGGCAAAAGTTTAAACTCAGTAATCTCTCACCATCCCACATATTTGCAACAAAAAAAAAGCACTTACCAAGAATTTGCTTATTAGCCTCATCACATACTTTTTCCAATCTGTGTTTCTCAGACTCAAGTTGTTTTATGCGCTCCTCTGAAAGACAAAACTGACATTGACAAGAATATCCCTTCCATGGGTACTTTAAAGAATTTATGTTTCTCCCTTTTAAACATATCTCCACAACGTGAAAGCCAGGAACAAAGACGTATCATGTGTTCTCCGAGTTTCCTCACAGAATCATGCTGATACCATAAGATTTGTTTCACATGAGAGAAGGCACAAATAAACAAGCAGCACTTTTCTGACTACTGTTGGAGACATTTGTAGGTACCTTTGTTACTCATACCCCTTATTGTGAAGATGAGAAGGAGACATTCGTAGATAAAACGGATCCATACTTTCCATCTACATAAAGACTAGCGATTCACTGAAACTGCCTCCGAGGTTTCGTAAGTATTTTTTATATAGCCACATATTTGTTCTGTACAGCATGCTATATTAGAACACAATAAACTTCAAAATTGCTGTACATAATATTTTGTCGGAACCATCAACCTGCATGAAATTCTGTAGAAGAAGTTTGGCGTCAATGTCTGGTCACAGAGGATACGAGGTTCCATTATTATTAATGTACGGGCAAGTTTGTGCTGCCTCCCCTGTTTAACCCACGTATGACCGAGAATTCTGAATTCTGTCTTTTATTCATTGATGACGCCATGCAGCTGGGGGNNNGGGGGGGGGGGGGGGGGGGTCAGTGAGCACTGTTTCAATGGGTAAACAAGTAAATATAGTCACCCAGTAATATCCCATCCACTGAGGAAGAATGTACACTGCTTCACTACACTGTTGTTGCACCACAGTGATAATGCAGGAGCATCCGTATAGTAAATATCACAGAATGGGTATCTATGCTAGTTTTATATAATAATAGAGAATGTGGATAAAGTATGTGGTAGCACCAACACAAAGGCCTTCATAGTGGCCAATAAAGACTGTATGGAAAGGAAATGTAAAAATGTTTTAGAAATCCACCACAACAATCTCTTCATTCTTTCCATATCTTTGGATGCAAAAAAACCACAATGGGATTTTGACACGCTCTCTCTCTCTCTCTCTCTCTCTCTCTCTCTCTCTCACACTCACACACNNNNAAAAAAAAAAACAAACCAGTCAGTCCTATTTCTTATTCCTATTCCCATTCTGTCAACTTCTTTGAATTTGAAAATAGAAAGTCCATCAACAGCTTACTGATTGTGTTCTTTCATTTCTCATTCCTTTTCTTATGCATAAACAGTCAATGGGATACTATGTGTTTGCTGGCCAAAAGCATTGTTATTCAACTTCATCAAGCAGAAATAGATACTCACGACATGCCTTCTCTCTCTCACTTTCTTTGTCCTGTTTCTCATGCTGATCTTCCAAATATTTCAAACGTTGTTCTAGTTGAACTGAAGGGAAGAAAAGAGAAAAAGATACACATTATCTCTGTGAATTGAATTTGTGTTTGAGGACAACCTCCCACCACCCTTCCCAATCTGCCATCCCCATTTAACAGACCTCCTCAAAAATCATGGTCGCAAATTTCTGCAAATTTCCACATTCTTTATGTTTTGCTGCAGTTTGCAAATTTTCGCAAATCAAGACATGCCCCGCAAGTTAGGAGCACATTTTGTCATTTTTGGCCAAACCACTTTTTATGCCATGGTCTCAATATTTCATCAACAGGAGTACAGAATATTTGTTCCATTTCTACATCTTTGCAAAGGTCCCAGACTAAACAACGTAATGTGGTGATAAATATGACGAAATTATTTTTGCAAATTCTGACACAAATTTAAGATATAAAACATTCAAATTTTGCAATTTTTGGTGTAAATTTTGGGGATTTGAAATGCAATTTTCAGAAGGGTCCGATTTAGTCATTATAATAAACTGCAATCCAAAATATCATCATCCACAGTCGAATCCTACCCAAGTTTAATCATTATCATCGCAACCTTTCTCAGTATGTTTCTTTCAAATACTATACATTTCACAGTGGTGTCTTTCATGTCTTGCAAAAAGTCAAACTGAGACTTAAGTTGCTTTATGATTGAATCAAATTTCTGGTTGGATAAGAAAATGTAAAGTATGTACTTTCTTTCTGTGAAAATTTTTTTGAGAGGTCCAGCATTTTTCTGACCCATTTCAGAAGAAGGGTACCATGCTGTTTACATATGAAATATTTTTCCACCAAAATACCAATTGCAAAGATGAATGCAGATTCTTTCTTGCTTTGCCACAAAACAATGTTTCTCCTGATTCTCCCAGATTCGTAAAACGTGACTTCTGCCATGTTCAAAGCATGGTGCCCTAATTAGTTTAAATTTTTCACATAACACCCTGCACTAGCCGTCTACTCCTTTAATAGAAGGTGCTCTGTAAGGGACAATCCTTAGAATACACACCACCGACAGATAATTTTAACAAAAAAAATAACCATACTAAGTAACTAATATTTGGAGATTTCTTTTTTTGCTTTCGTTTACAAAACTATATGCTTATAGAAAAATTAAATTTTAAAAAATTATACGTAACTGGCCTATGCATAAAATAATAGACTGTTCACAGTTTGTTGTGTAGTGCAAAATTTAAATTACACCATTTATGCAGGCCAACATGAAATGTCAGACTGAACGTTGCATGACTACTGGGCGGCACAGTGTGAATTGGTGTGATCTGTGCAGCATGAGTGTTCAGGGGCACAACATAAAAAGCTTAAAAGGACAGGAAGATTGAAACTGGCTTGCACAGGGTACCTGTCTGCTGATTTTGTTTTTTTCTCTCCCTCCTGTAAGAATCCAATAATGCTGAAAAACAAAAGAGAGAGAATAAACATGATGGTGATTTGATGATGACGGATGCTGGTTTGGACAAAACTTTGAAACAATTTTTTTTTGTATTCCAAATGATGATGATGATGATGATGATACTCCCTTCAGCTGTGAACAGCACGCTCTTGACAGCCAACTGCCTCTCAAAAAAATGTACATGTGTTATTCAGTTGTGCTGTTGATGTATTTAATGTGTTGTCAATGGTTGGGGGTTGTGGAAGGAGCCGGCCTCACAGGTCTGTCAGTTGTGGGCAGTAGAGCAGCAGATGTTCAATTGACTCATTGTGGTAAGTATAGTGTCGACAATTTGGTTCATGCATAGTATTAATTCCGTTGAGGTGTTTGTAATCAATCTGTGGGTGCTGGTTTCGTCTGGTACTTAAACATTGCATGCCCTGTTTGTTCTGTGGCCCATTGGTTTAGCCACTCTTGTCGGTAGTTGTTTCTAAGTATCTGCCTGCAGGTGATATTAAAGAATAAACACAAACATACAAATAAACAATATGGACTGTGGGCCAAGCATTTATCCAAGCCTAATAATACAAGTTTATGTGTACTGGGTCTTTTAATATTATGACGAAGTGGTCCTTTAAGGAGGTTTTTTTTTTTTTGCGTAATGCATGATGCCTTACCAGCCATCCACAAAATAATCAACAGCACCAATGGACAAACCGAGCCATCAATCAATCATTCGTTCGTCTGACTGTTTGTCAATCCATCCACTATTTGTCATCTGTCCCACCCACCACCCACCCATCCAGTGGCTGGCTTTGCATTTCTGCTGCATTTCTATCTTAGCTGACCATTTAACCATTGTTCATATGTCCACCTGAATTTAATCATGTGTTAGCTAGTTGACTAACCTGCAGGAATATCAAAATCCACAGCAGTAGCACTGTTCATTGAGCCGATGGAAAGTGATCGTAATGTGGCAGGGTTGTTCCCAGGTTTTGTAGTCTTTACACCCGAGCCATTCGGATTGGTGGTTCCTGGATTACTCGTACTCGGCCCCTCAGCGTCCGGATCATCTATTTAAGGTATTGAAGAAAATATGGAGAAAACTGTTAATGATGGGGACGAAAATTGACATATCTTCAAAGAAGTGCACAATAAACACAAACACTGTTACCTCCACACATCTAGTATAACTTGCTCTCATGCTTACAGTAGTTGACTTATATTATGTGGCATGCTTTCCAAATTGACGAATGTAAATGGATTTTTTTCAAGAGTAGACTGGCCATATAGAATATAGAAATGTCAACTGTTTCAACTGGTTTATTTTATCTATAGCCTCTTAGAACCAATTCTGAAAATTGTACAGAGAAAGAAAAATACCAATCCACCTCAAACCTGCTTAACTCCCGCAACGTGAGAAAATTTGGGTCAGTCTCCTGCTAGCTGCATGGCCATTTTGCAGATAATGGGTGACACTAGGGTACAAAATTCTACAGCCGTGCTCAGAGAAAAGACAAATGTGCACGATAAAACCACTTATGGGAGAAGGAAGTTTTAGGGTCAGAAAACATGTATATCATATCAAACATATTTTGAATCAAAATTGAATCAAAACTATCAAGAAGCAGATACTTGTAAGTAACTTTCAAATGTACAGAACTTATAGTTTTGAAACAGATATGTTTTACCTTCCCTATAAAACTTCCCCAAATCAAGTACAACACGTTTCATGAGTGATAAAATTTACTAAAGAACTAAGAGGTTTAATCTGTGTGTGAAAACTGAAAATGCTTTCTTAAGTACATGTAAATAATATGCATGAATCATGCTGTTTGACAGATGTGATTTGTATTTATTATGGTTTTTAACAAGGGGTATAGGGTTAACATAACCTCCTTCTCTCTGTATACAGTGAACATAATAATAACTACTTCAGACATACTTTTTGTCTATAAATTCCCTTATTAAAGAGTCCTCTTACTGAGCATATAATATATATACAAATAATACTGCCTCACCTGGAGCACCGGGTTTCTTTTGATGGGTGTTGGTGTTGCTAGAGCCTCGTCTGTGAGAAGGACCAGCTTGTGGTGACTTTCTGTTTGTTGAGGTATTAGCTGCAGAATGTGTATTATATAATATGGGCTGTCAAATTGGGCACCATTGGTATCTGATGGAGTATCTAGAACATCCGTTTCAAGCATTGGAAATACAGTACAAATCTAAAGTGTTAAATCAGTTAACTCTGATAGTGTGAGGTATCTCAGGTCCAGCCTCCCACTGGTTGCCTGACCCATTGTTATGAATGATAACTGTTGTGCATAATGTCTGCTGACCGATCAACTGACACACGGCTGCAAAATTAGATTGCTGTGTCACACAATTGGCACTGGCATGCAAATTAATTCTACCGTCAGTTAGAACTAGTTCTACCATAGCATCAAAAGGGTTAAAGAAAGGGAAATAACGTAGAGAAAATATACTGGTAGGTTAAATTTCAGTTTCAAGTCATTAATTCACTGCAAAAATGGGTCCTTACATCTTGGATCGACCAGCCTTATTTCAGACCTAGTTTAGTTTACCTTGTGTTTCTCCTTGTTGGAGGCTCAGCTTCCTCTGTAAAAATGTCTCTGATACTGACACCTCTCCTAGCCTTGTCTAGTTATCATATACTGATGTGCTGAAGCAGTGTTATTTATTTATTTATTTTATTATTTTACCTGAGTGCTGAACTGATTTAAAAATTAGCATCATAATCTAGTGTGAGACCTCACATCATTCCTAGTCATAGTGCAGATCTGAATTCAGATCTAGGCCGAGCTGAAAACAAACCCTGGTAAAGTAAAGACTAATTTCTTATTATCTCTTTGTATTTTCTGGAAACCGAATGAATGACAAATCATGAATTTTGCTTCTGAGTCTGGGCCTATATTCCATTATCAGCAACACCATGGGAGAGCCATGTTTCATGTTTTCCACCAAGTGGCACTAAGCGGTGTTGTGGCACATTTTAGACCAAGTTTCCCATCTTCTTCATTTACAGCCCTTGGTCACCTATAACACTGACGATAACAGTTTGAAGGAGTGCCGGCAACTTTACCTGATTGAGGTATGGCTTTCAAGGGATCCTTGACCATCTGCCCCAGACCTGAATCTTCCGAAACTGCAACGGGTGCTGGAGAAATAGAGATTCGTTTTCAGTGTTTTTGTTTTATTGACTGATTCCAGTCATGGTTTAGAGTGAAGTGTTCATTGCAAGGCTCCACCTAGCAATGCATATTTGCGTACTTATCTAGATTGGGAACAGTCCATAAATCAAAAACATTCATCAGAAATCCTTTTCACATTGAATAACATATAAAGAAAACACTTAAGTTTGCTCATCACTCCAAGTGTGTGAGTGTACCTGGAAAGGACAGTAGAGATGGGTCAAAGTCAAAATGCCAGGTTTAGCACATCCTCTCCATGGATGGATTCCATTTGAGGGCCACTTGTTACAACTAACACCAAAACACATTATGAATGAGCACATTTTCAACAGATTTCAAAACCATGTATAGGTTACAATTGAGGGCCTATTGTTCTGCTCTGACAATGAAAACAGATTACTCATTGTATAAATATTGTTGGCCTACTTGTCTACATTTCTCCATCCCTAAATATATTTGTATGAGACTTCCCATGTGTGTTGATGCATCTTCATTATCAAATACTATGTGGTGAAAGTTTTTAGAACTCATCATAAGACTTTACATTTACATCATCTTGTCGCTCACAGCAGGAGCCACATTACCTCTTAAGTCATTTCTAAGTGTTTCTTGGATCACAGAGTCATTGTCTGGTTCGCCAGGATTCTCCAATAATGGTGTTTTCAACATCTTGTCCCCTTCCTCCTGACTTCGAGGAGGTTGGAAATCTGGTGAGAGAAATATTACTTTCAAAATTCAGAGATGCCAATCCTTGGAAGAAAAAACGTGCTGACCATTGAAGTCAGGAAATTATAAGTAACTCACAAAACAAAATATAGTATATCATCAAGACTGTTCTGTTATTCTTAGCATCAGTGAAAATGTGTTTGACAACAAGGCTTGCTGCTAACAATGTAGGGATACCAGTCCTGTACACCTTCTCTCTGAATATAATACAGTGAAACTCGAATATAACGAGCATGGATAAAACGAGTTCTCGCATATACCAAGCAAAATGAAAATCCCCGGTTTTTTTTCCTTCTCTGTAATAGTAAACTTGCCTTTCATATAACGAGCTCAAAATCCGCTAAACGCGGCCCTAACGAGGTAACCGACCTGCAATTAAGCCCTCGCAACCTTTTCGTCCGCAATAAAACTTTCAGCAGCGAGGAACTCGAATGTTTAGGCTACGTAACAGTAAGCAAGTCTCGCTGTCTCGCTTATGTAATTTACCGGTAGGATTACCGGTACAAACTAGTTGCGCAGTAGGCCAAGAAGCGGGGTAAAGAAGGATGCGGTGGAGATGTGACCATGCGACGGGAGGAAGATGGGATTGATATGCTCGGCTAATGATTGGCCAAGCCTGTTTAGACCAATCATTGCGCTAGTCAATTTTTATTTCAATCATAACAATCGCAGAAACGGTGATTACGATCGGTCAGTCATTCGTTTCTCGACTCTCAACATTTGCATTGCTTTGTTTACACCTGTCAATGATGGAATCGGGGAAGTGAAAATGCCTGTCCTTCAAAACAAAACTAAAAATAATCGAAGAAGTCGAGAGGAAGCAGTGGCATGCTGGCATGTTTACCTGGGTGTCCCCTGGGTAGACAAGGTGCTTCCGCTCTACCCGCAGCGAGCAGTCTAGCCATGTTAGATCTAGTATATGGGTCTCCCTGACACTACTGACAATTTTTACATGATTTTCAGTGGACCATGCATGTAACGAGCCATCGGTTCTAACGAGCACCGACGGTCGGTCCCGACGACCTCGTTATATCCGAGTTTCACTGTATTATGTGGTGAAAATTTTGAGAACTCATCATAGAACTTCACTTTCACAACGTCTTGTCTTTCAAAGCAGGAGACATATTACCTCTTCCATTACTTCTAGGCCTTTCTTGGGTCAATGACTCATTTCCTGGTGTGCCGGGATTCTTCAATGAGGATTTCACTGTGTCCTCATCCTTCTGACTTGGAGGAAGATTGATGCCTGATGAAAAAAGTATTACCTTTACAGATCAGAACCGACCCCTGGAGGTGCCAATGAGGGATTTTTTCCTCTAAAATAGTCTAAAATGAGGGAATTTCTGGATCAGTGGGGGAATTTGCATAATGTACACTACATGTAGCCTAACCAGCAGACAAATGAATAGAATGCACACCTTCCACTTCCTATTAAATAACAGTTTATACAGCCATAACTGATTGATAACAGAATCAACTTTGTTGCTTCTGGATTAAGGCATTGAAAAGGCATGCTGAAGTAAACCTTGACTGTAGATCTAGATCTAGGCCAGCTTTCTTAATTCTCATTGCGTGAGGCACCGTGGGTCCAACCTCCCACTGGCTGCTTGACCATTGATGACCATGGCACTTGTTGTCTTTTGAGCTACAAAGCTCAACTGCTGCCTCAAAGAGTTGGTGATGGCATGCAAATTCATTCTACTTCTACCATTGCACCCAGCATATTAGCCTAATATTGGTGAAGTGAGGGTGAGAAGTGGTTCTAAAATAGCATCACACGGGTTAATTCAACATGCCATCACCATCTGAGCTTTCGCTACTGAACAAAAACAGAAACTGGACTAGTCTAGTCTAGTCTAGGTTCGGATATCAGTTTTTATGATAGCCTACTTCTACTTCACACTTGGCATCACCTGCTAAACTGACCACACAGTAAATGTTCCTCAAGTCTTAACTTTCTGCTTTCTTTGTACTGAAACGTTTCAATTTCAATAAGATTTTTGATAAAACAGGCTAACATTAAAGCTCTCTGGATCAGAAAAACATCACTATCATTATAAGCATAAATTTATCAGGTTAGGCCAACATAATTCTCTGAATCAACGTCTGCAGACACCTTTAAAGGAAGACTGAACCGTAATACAGACCATATTAAATCATACGGTACCCTATTATTCCAATAAAACAGTCCTTCAAGTGTCTGTCATAATGATATGACGCCTCTGCTGGCCCCAGACAACCCATAGGATTACATTATCCAAAGTCCGAATTGTTACAACCACTG
>JAWQUT010000803.1:187667-201933 GCA_033807755.1 Ellobium chinense
AAGAGTGTGTAGTAGGATTGGTGTTTGAGTAATAAGCACAGACTGTGGCGCCAAGTGATGTTCCGTCTGTTAGCTGGATTTAGGTAGAGGTGGGGTGTGGGAGTTAAATTTACGTTGGCGGTATAACGAGCAATATTTACTATACTCAAGTTATGAATGTAACAGTTAAACTGTTGGCGGATGGCGGATGGCGGTATAACGAGATTTTTAGTGACATTGTATAGGTGTCAGATCCGTTCCACGGCGAAAAGCTGGCGGTATGCGGGAATGGCGGTATAACGGGTGGCGGTATAGCGAGGTTTAACTGTATTTCATTATTCAGGTAGACCTTGATATTATGTATTCTTCAATAATGAATAATATACTTCTTTAATGCATCAAGACATCGAGGTTCCAATGTATTTTTATTTTGGTATTTGATTAATTTGCCTCTAGGGAGAAAATAATTGACGTGGCGAGTGATGCAAATGTGTAGTGACATATTAAGGTGTCTGTACACTCATATCCCATGTCTGTATTCTGTTGTAGATTATAGTTGTGTTGTTTTGTTGGGTTTTTTTTTTTCAGATTCAGTGCATTTTGAATGCAAATTGTGCAACAGAATGCCAAATGGTGTGCTTTTTTTCTCTGGTGGATGTTGATCTCAGGGAAGATTTAGTTAAAAATGCAACTCTAACTTCTTACGTGTGATTTCTCTCACGTTTGTAAGACACTTGAACACATACAGTATAGTGAAAGAGGAATTTTTTATTTCTTATATCTCTTTCGCATTTAGTCTATTCTCTTGGTTCCAGGTATCTTATTCTCGACATAAATATTAAAAAACCCTTCTGTCATTATGGGCATTACTGTGTCTCTGATAAATGTGTGAAAGCTTGTGTTTGGGAGATAAAGTTTTCTTAAGATCAAGATCGACAACAGACAAAAGAGCACTCTTTTAGCACTTTAGTGTGCACTTTTGAATACAAAATGTATTGAATTTGAAAAGGAGAGCGCGCACTACATCATGCAGTAAAACCTACCAAAGAAAGTCTACACCTCAACTTTATCGATCTCAGTTTCATATACATATCATCTTTTCTGGGTTTACTTACGATGCCTGATGGTTACACATGGGTTGGACAGTTACACATGCACAAGTAAGTCAGCTGGGTTGGGCAGTTACACATGCACAAGTAAGTCAGCTGGGTTGGGCAGTTACACATACGCAAATGAATATATCAACTGGGTTGGATAGTTTTATATGTGCAAATGAATGTAGACTAAGTCAGCTGCGTTGGACAGTTACAGATGCGCAAGTGAATGTAGGTCAGCTGGTTGAATGGTTAAACATGTGCAATTTTTAGGCTAATTTGGATTGGATTGACTGTTGTGAGTCAAGGACATAGCCCTGGTATCTATCCTAGTGCATTTCTTGCTTCCTTCACCATTATTGTAAAATACAGTATTATATTACAGCATTACTATGTGGGGTTAGAGTGCAAACAGAAGGGACACACAAACGAGCTATCCCGTTTTCTGTTGACATAGTCTGAGGTTCCATATGGGTAGTTCAAACTACTGCACAAAGTACAAATATTTACTTGTTTTATCCTTTTCAGACCCAGGTTAGTGCGAATGGTCAACGAATATTAGGACCAAACTGGCAGCAGTAGGAAGTTAGAAATAGCATATGGACTAAACATTTGCATGTTTATAACTTCATCGGTGGCCGCATGCATAATCCATACGATAGGTAACGTACAGGTTAACCACAGTGAACACCAAACTAATGTTTTGGAAGTTTTCCGTGGCTACCTCACGACGTTAACTACTACAAGGATTATGCATACAGCCACATAATTATGTGGATCACTTAATTAAGGCTAGGGAATGCATAATTTTGTTTATATTATACAGTGATATTGTTATTCGTGTGTGCAGCTAATCGTTACTCACCTCTTCTTTTTCGCCTTGCACGGATGATAAAGAAAATGATAATCAGGAGGATCAACGCACATAAGACCCCCACAACAACGCCTACAATAATGCCAGTGTTGGAAGTGGGTGCTTCGAGAACTGAAAGAGATAAATACAATGACTGTTTTGTTGTTCGTAGTATTTCAGTGGTACAGTGTTGAAAGCGGACGCTTTTCGAGAACTAAAAGAGACACATACAATGGCTGTACTGTGGTTCTTAGTGTTTCAGTGGTACAGTGTTGAAAGTGACGCTTCGAGAACTAAAAAAGACACATACACTGGCTGTACTAATAATTGTTCTTAGTGTTTCAGTGGTACAGTGTTGAAAGTAGACGCTTCGAGAACTAAAAGAGACACATACAATGGATGTTCTGTTGTTCTTAGTGTGTCGGTGATGCAGAGTTTGACATGGACGTGGACACTTCGAGAACTGAAAAAGACAATTACAATGGGTCTTTTTGTCGTTCTTAGTGTTTCAATGGTACAGGCTGCTAACGTGCAGGCAATAAGCAACGTCAAGAGCAAGATCATCCATCAAAACAATACCATCACCACCAAGATTTCCTCTATCACCCACCAACACCACTACCACCACCACCACCATATCATTATCACAATCGTCACCACTATCATCATCACTGCCATTACTACTACAACCACCACTAGCAAAAACAACTGCAACAGCAGCAGCAACAACAACAACAACAACATCAACACCAACGATAACAACAACAACAACCCTAGCAACAACAAAAGAGATGAGGTTTAAGAATTGAATAATTCATTTCATTTGATATTATTAATCCCATTTGTTACTAAATATGACAGTCTTGGCTCCAGCTGGCATTACTATGGTAGGGCCATCTTGGCACTGTCTTGGCACCAACTGACAATTACTATATTGGGGCCATCTTGGCACTGTCTTGGTTCCTACTGGCAGTTCCAGATCGGAACCATCATGGGAAGTCTTGGCCCCAACTGGCATTACTTTATTGGGGCCATCTTGGCACAGTCTTGGCTCTAGCTGGCAGTACTATACTTGGACAATCTTGGCACTGTCTTGGCTCCTATTGGCATTACTATATTAGAACCATATTTTGGGCCATCTTGGCATGGTCTTGGCGCCAACTGACAATTGTACTACGACTCCATCTTGGAACAATCTTGGCTCTAGCTGACATCAACATATCGGGACAATCTTGGCACGGTCTTGACTCCACCTGACATTACTATATTAGGACCATCTAGGCTTGTTCTTGACTCCAACTGGCATTACTATATTAGGACCATCTTGGCTTGTTCTTGACTCCACCTGACATTACTATATTAGGACCATCTAGGCTTGTTCTTGACTATATTAGGACCATCTAGGCTTGTTCTTGACTCCAACTGATATTACTATATTAGGACCATCTAGGCTTGTTCTTGACTCTAACTGACATTACTATATTAGGACCATCTAGGCTTGTTCTTGACTCCAACTGACATTACTATATTAGGACCATCTAGGCTTGTTCTTGGCTCCAACTGACATTACTATATTAGGACCATCTAGGCTGGTTCTTGGTTCCAACCGACATTACTATATTAGGACCATCTAGGCTTGTTCTTGACTCCAACTGACATTACTATATTAGGACCATCTAGGCTTGTTCTTGACTCCAACTGACATTACTATATTAGGACCATCTAGTCTGGTTCTTGGCTCCAATCGACATTACTATTTTAAGGCCCATCTAGGCTTGTTCTTGACTCCACCTGACATTACTATATTAGGACCATCTAGGCTTGTTCTTGGCTCCAACTGACATTACTATATTAGGACCATCTAGGTTTGTTCTTGACTCCAACTGACATTACTATATTAGGACCATCTAGGCTTGTTCTTGACTCCAACCGACATTACTATATTAGAACCATCTAGGCTTGTTCTTGGCTCCAACTGACATTACTATATTAGAACCATCTAGGCTTGTTCTTGGCTCCAACTGGCATTACTATATTAGGACCATCTAGGCTTGTTCTTGGCTCCAACTGGCATAATTATAATTATTGGGACCATCTTGGCACAGCCTTAGCACCCAGTGCCAATACTACTGTATAACACTGGGACCAACTTGGCAGAATCTCGGCTCCTACTAGCAACACCATGTTGGGATCATCTCGGCACAGTCTTGGCTCCAACGGGCGATGTTTACATTGGGACCATCTTGGTACAGTGTTGGGTCACATGGACAGTATCACACTAGGACTGACAGTTTTAGTTTTCAATGGCAATACACTATAATATATAAGGAATATTGTGGCACTGTCTTGGTTCCCACTGGCAACTCATTGTACAAACTTGGGATCATATTATTATTGCACGGTCTTGGCTCCATTTGTCAACTATATCAACAATGTTGCACGATTTTGCTTTCAACTGTCATGAATATACAGTACTAGCCCCGCCTTTGCAATTTAGGCAGGCTATCTTGAGGGCAGTGTACCAGCCATGGCCCTATTTTGGCTTTCTAGATG
Organism: Ellobium chinense; assembly: GCA_033807755.1. Classification (NCBI taxonomy): domain Eukaryota; kingdom Metazoa; phylum Mollusca; class Gastropoda; order Ellobiida; family Ellobiidae; genus Ellobium; species Ellobium chinense. The sequence goes on from JAWQUT010000803.1 coordinate 192,147, forward strand.
AGCAAAAGGTATCTGCGGACTTGAGACCGTTGTCGGCCCAATAAAGGGCTAAGATGTAGAATCTTACCTACTGTCTTGGCTTAATATTGGCCGCCAAGATTCGCTAAGATAGCTACTCAACTTAGGCCGACCTCGGCCTAATAGAGCACCAAGACATGGCAACCTCACTTTTGAGCTTGGCTCAGTTTTGGCTGCCAACATGGGTCCAGTACAGCTGTCCAACTTAGGCTGATATCTGCCCAGTTTAGGGCCAGGATAGCGTTATTCGCCAAGACAGGTGGAGTCGCCGCCAACATGGATTGAACTTGGTATGCCAATTTTGTCAAATTAGCCTAAAATGTTGGCACTTCAAGTTCGTACCTTCTTGGTGGTGACACTAATGAGCTCGGCTGGTTTTCTGCGCTCCGCATGAAATCAACCCAACTCGGCTACCATTTTGGCCTCAAGATGGCCCCATCTTGGCTATCCTGGCTACAGATTGCTGAGTTTGCCCAACACTGGACCAATATTGACCCAAGATAGTGTGATAGCTGGATTAATATTGACCCAAGATAGTGTGATAGCTGGATTACTGTGCTATGTGAATATTATTATGGTATAATTTGCTTGAGTATATCAAGTAAACTCAGCGCCCTGGCTCCCGATTTTATTTTTTTTTGTAATCTAGATCCACATTTGCGTTTATGACATAAACCTGAATGACACATTCATAATTATGCTTCCGCAGATTCAGATTCCGAACAAAATGCCTGCCTGCCTGCCTGCCTGCCTGCCTGCCTGCCTGCCTGCCTCTTCTCTTGTTCAAATCTTTGTCTTAAAGATCTCGCTCTTTCTTCTCTTCTCTCACACTACATAGCTTACCATCTGTGCACAGATCCCCTGTGTAACCATTACGACATCCGTCTAGACACTTGCCGGTCACGTGAGAACACACTGACCTATCCGGTGAGCCCTCATCCAGACAGTTTGGACTGCAGGTGTTGCTGCATTCGACGCCATACTTTCCACTGTCACACACTGTTTGGTTTAGCAAACGAAAAAATAATGCATTTTAGTTTATTAAGAAACGAAGATAATGCGCCGAAATGATAAAACTGAGATGGGGAGGGGGGAAGAAAAAAGAGGGGAAATATGATGTGGAAGAGTGATTGATAACAATATTAAGCACATGATCTGTGTACTTGTTCTCAGAGGTATGTGTTTGTGTGTGTCAGGTCAATATGAAATTAGGAGATGAATGAAAATCGAGTGGGTGAGGATCATGTTTTTTTTTACAATGTATTGTTTTCTTGTATTGTAATACTGTATTGTAAAATGATAAATGCTGACTATGGCCTAATAAACGATCTGAAATGGTAAATCCTCGTTGGTATGGCCTTCTCTAACGACAGCACCGATTCCATGACTTGTCTACGCCTAAATGAACTGTATCATCGGTTAGAGATAGCCGTCGGTGTTTCTTGTTTGTTGGACTGATCCCAGCCGAGATCTACATCGAAGCACTCATTGCGAGGTCTCGCAACACGCAAAATAACTGAGCACTATAAAATACAATATCCTATCCCATGGACTTAAAGGAAGACTGCACCGTCCTACAGACCATATTAAATCGAACGATACCCTATTATTCCAATAAAACAGTCTTTCAAGTGTCTGTCATAATGATATAACGCCTCTGCTGGCCCCAGACAACCCACAGGGTTACATTATCCAAAGTCCAAATTGTTACACCCACTGCGCGCGTGGCGGCCATAAGCTTACGTCAAATACGTTCTTGCCACATGACCAGTGCTCTGCGGACGGGTGCTAGCATGTTGGTATGAATGTTTAAATTCTTCTGTGAATAGTAGATATGCCAAACAAAATCATGCTGAGGCAATAAAAATGCAGAATACTTTTTCTGGCTTACACTGTCAAACTTTACGTGTGAATCTGAAATACCAGAACCTTAATTAAAAGCTGAATAATACAATGTCAGGTAGGGGTGTCTGTAGCTCCTGGAACGTAAGTGGCGTCAGAGTTTTTGCCACTGGCTTCTGCTGATCCGGGAAGGGGAATAATTCTGGACGCAAGGACCAAACCAGGTAACTCTAGCTCTCCTTATTGCGTTATATTACATACGCGCACGGTAACAGAACGATGCTCTTTCTTTGCAAAATCGACTCGGTGGGCATCACATAACATTTTTAGAGAGAAAAAGTATTGACAAACACAAAATTATTTTTGATGTGCGTGTCCTACTTTAAAGAATAAACTCCACTTTCACTGAGGAATATTGATTATCGAAGTGCTGGATAATGGAAATGTTAGCGTAATAATTAACAATGATTCTTTGCATGTGAATATATAATATTAATAATAATGCGGTTTATAAATCTCATATCCAGATTAATGCCCACTCACGCGACTCCACACTATTATCACCCCAGCAGGCCTGATCACTCTAGGACTTTCTCAGCTCTCCGGGCAGCACATTTTGCCGCTGCCATTTTTAGGCGCTGATCACTTGCATTCTGACGATATCTTCTAACTTCCTATAGTCAGGTACCCGTTTTACAAACGGGTGGACTGAGGAAAATGTGGAAGATGCTTTCGCAAGACACTTACAACAAGACCGTGATCGGGAATTGAACCCACGATCTTTAGGTCTTGAGTCCAACGCCCTAACCGTTCGGCCACAAATTTTATACTTAATACAGAAGTGTGCTTCTTACAAGCCATTTCATGTAGAAGTCTGTGTCAGTTATGTTAAATTCTAAATACCTGTGTCTTTACAGTAACCAGTTTCGGTATATATTTAAAGAATACATTACTTTCTGTTAACAAAAAAAACCCCCAAACTTACTGCTGTATAGTCAAAGCTTTTTACAAATGAGTATCATACTAACGTGGAATTTTGCTGGAACTGTTTTATAAATTATATCAAGCTTTACTGTAGTTACAAAGTTTGTCTGATTTTTTATATGAAGATGCTGTTTGGTGTGCGATTTTAAATAGTCCTCACAAAGCAGAAAGTGCTATTGNTTTGAATTTCAAGGGCTCAGATAGGTGCAAATACTTTTGTAGACTCAGGGTAGGTGGGGTTTTGGCACTTAAGTCTACAGTTAGTTTGTGGCTATTGCTTGATGGGTTGAGTGTGTGAAAAAGCTTAAAATATTAACTAGTTAAGTACCAATCTAATTGGTCTCGGTGCATTTTTCTGTAGGTCAGAATTTGGAGGAAGCGTTAAACTACAGTATGTGTGGGGAGTATTTTCGTATGGGACCCGTTGATAAGTTGATGAGAGTTGTAAAACCGTATAAAGCCAAAAGCTGATTAAAAAAAAAAATACTGGCGTTTTCATATCTTTATAAATGTATTACTGTCAACTCACCTGATGAACAGTTTGCTCCCGTGTAACCAGGAAGGCAGCCATAACGACAGGTGCCATCAATATATTCACATGGTGACTTATTTACTCCCGGTCCAATTGTCTTACAAGTCTGACTGCAGTTAGACATGCAGTCTAGGCCATATTTTCCATAGTCACATACTTTGAAAAGAAAACCAAATACAACAGGGTTATTTTACCCCTTTTGCTACTCCAGGTCTCTCGTGAACTAATTAGCTTGTACGAAGGAACAGTTCGTAATATAGGAAAATAGGACTATTTCGTTATATAGAAAAAAGAAACAGTTCTTTATATAAAAATATGAATAATTCGTTATATAGGAAAACAGGAAGAGTTCGTCATATAGGAAAATATGAATAGTTCGCCGTAATGGAAATGGGAAGATTTTGTCATATACGAATAAATAGGAATATTTCGTACTATTATAGGAAAATAGGTAAAGATTCAAGATACAAGAAACTTTATTTGCTAAACTTGCTAAAGTTATGAGAATAATATGCGAATCCAAAATAATATCAATACAATCAACGATTAACATAAGACACCAACTTTATCATATCATATAGTGTACTGGCGAATGTATATAATTATATACGTCAGAGAAGATGTGGCAATGCTATTTACCGGAGATACATGCACATCATACCTAGCGAAATGGTTCAAGATTGAGGAAATGGGGAATCCATGCCAGTGTTTTTGTTTGATGGTTTGATCCCAGTCGAGGTTTAGACAAAAGCACTCATTGCGAGGGTCAGAGGGTCCGCCGTGCAACAAACGTTTTGGTCTTTTATCTATTATTTCAAGCCACCCCGAAGTACAAAACGATGTTTTAGTTAAGGTGAAGTTTTTGTCTAGGCACTGACCAAAGCGGCTCACATCCAGAAACCTTGATTTCATTGCTGTCCAAACCCCAAAACACGCGTACACAAACATATTACAAAGAACTATATAGGTCTTTTCATATTTGTATACACGTTCATTGCTCTACATACTTTTTAATGTGAAATGTGATGTTCAGCGTTAACGAAGATGGTATATGTCCGTGGGCTTTACTTCCATATCAGCCGGACAAGTTTAGGATCCTGACATCTTTAATTTTTAGAAAACTATGCACCTCCAGCAAGGCATAAGTGCTCGACCGCGTCACTTCATCACGCCACGCAATGATTCTGCCTTGATCGGCCTGGTGCCGCTTAAACGCTTTGATACCAGCCAAGCTAGACCGGCCTGTGCTGCCTCTTGGTCGGGCAAGGATGACGACTTGAAGGTTGCAAGCGCCTAATTGGTCGAAAAAAACATTGGACTATCAGAATCAATAATAGCAGAGTACACAATCTGTCCAATGGACAGAAATAATCGTATAACATGAAACCACCCCGCAGAAGTGATGAAATTTAGTCCTGAATTAAAAAATTGTAAAAAATAAATTATTGCAGGCAGTGTATCCTAATGGCTTCAACTGATAATAATTTGTGCGGGCCTGTAGTCTGCAACTTTTAGCCCGTTTCATCTAAATTAAACTGTAAACAGTATACAGTTTCAGCAAATTGGTGGCACCAGACCTGCAGACTAGCCCTAGTCATTTCATAATGTTCCTGTGGTTCGTGGAGAAATTTTTATTACGTGGCTCAAAGAGGCTTTTGCAATTTGGCTCCTGCAACCTGAACCGTCACCCGCACTCTCTGTAGATAGACTAATAGTTACCGTCACCCGCACTCTCTGTAGATAGACTAATAGTAACCGTCACCCGCACTCTCTGTAGATAAACTAATAGTAACCGTCACCCGCACTCTCTGTAGATGGACTAATAGTAACCGTCACCCGCACTCTCTGTAGATGGACTAATAGTTAAAGTGACGAAATCAGGTTCCAGCATTACACGAGTTCATAAGAAAAAAAAATCCACAACATAGTCGTGGCATTTCTTTTGCAAGCATAGTAATAGTCTTACTTTTTTGGAGCGTTAGATGAATTTGCCACTCGTTAGCGGACCGCGGTTTCCTGAATGAACATTTGTATGTCCCAGCGTCGTCCGGAGAGAAGGATGGAAACACTAAATATCTTTGGAGGGTGAAGGTACCATCTGCATTTTCAGTTGTTCTGCTCAAACTGTCCACCCTGAAATCAAACCAGAGAAACAAAATTAAACCGTGTAAAGCAACGGTCGAATCAGTTGCGCTGAATGTCATGACTTAAAAAAAAATGTAAGCGCCAACCGTGCGAGGCAGCGGTTGAATTTTACAGCCTAGTATCAGCTGATCAGCCGGAGTAGTACCTGAACTGAACGGAACTGAACTGAATTTTATTTCCAGACTGCAGTATATACAATAATGTGGAAAGTAAATGAAACGGCAATGCAAAATTGTTTAGGAAGGAGAAAGACAAAAAGAAAACGGTTCAAAATGCCTTCATCAGATTAAAGAGACAATAACACTGTTTCAATTACTGAAAATAGTCTTTTCCTTCCGGTGCGAGCTTTACCCAGCTAAGATTAGCTGTTTTCGAAGTGGAGGTTAGGATGCATTCAATAGTCTCAGAGCTCTTTTCCACGACTGTCAGACGTGTGACACTTGGAATGACACTGACATCTGTCAAAGGAAACAAAGAATGTGTATGTTAGCCGATTTGTTGTTGCTGTTGCTGTTGCTGTTGTTGTTGTTGTTGTTGTTGTTGTTGTTGTTGTTTCCTGAAAAATTAAGGAATTGCGAATGAAACTCACACCTTAACCAGAACTCGTGCGTACTATAACAAACCAAATCCTACGCTAGCCTTAACCCTTGCCCAAAAGCCCATCCTGACAGGTACATCAGTCCAAGCGAGTCCCTAACCCTAGTGTCCGTCCAGACAGGAACATCAGATATGAGTCTCATTTGGAATTTCTCTTTTTTATTAATTATTAGTATTCCCTCTCTTTTTCGATTGGTGTTTCGGCGTTGGTTAGTATCTATGTGCAATAATCTTTTATACAAGAAAGTTACTCTCCTGGACGTTACTCTTCAAGACGTTACACTCCTAGACGTTACTGTCCTAGACGTTACTGTCCTAGACGTTATTCTTCTAGACGTTACTGTCCTAGACGTTACTCTCCTAGACGTTACTCTCCAAGACGTTACTCACCTAGACGTACTCTCCTAGACGTTACTGTCCTAGACGTTACTCTCCTAGACGTTACTGTCCTAGACGTTACTCTCCTACACGTTACTCTCCAAGACGTTACTCTCCTAGACGTTACTCTCCTAGACGTTACTGTCCTAGACGTTACTGTCCTAGACGTTACAAGCACTTGTAACAGACTACGCTGGAACACAAGCTGGAGATATTCAGCGACATTGTCTATCATTGCTGCGGCGAAAATTTCGGAATAAAGACGGCAAGGGAACGGCCTGCACCAAACAAAAGCCGCCAAAGCAAAAGATTAAGGCACTCCGCAAGCAAAAGAACCATGCGCGGAAGCAGTTCAAGAAAGCAACTGAAGAGGAAAAGGAGGGAGTTTGTTAGGTATGGAATCACCTCAAAGAACAGCATGGTGCTCTGTGCAAATCAAAATGGCGATGCAGGAAGTAAGGGCAGGCACCAAGAACAAGAGAGAAATTTTTCAGGGAACCTTTCTAGTTTGCCAGAGAACTGTTTGAGCAACCACGTTCAGGTACGCTGACAACAGATAAATCAGCGCTAGAGGAGCATTTGAGGAAAACTTATTCTGATGACAAACAGAACACGTCACTCGACCACCATAATATGTTGAGCTATTAGTAGAGCCCTGGCTCGAGGCTGATGGCCCTAATGGGATCCATGTGTGTAGCAATAAACCCCAATCCCTGCCTCCTAACGAGGACTCGAGTTTACTTTCGCAGCCATGTCTCGTAGCGCGAGGTTGCTCAGACAAAGCTTCCCGATAGCTGTGTGGCCATTGTTAATGCCCGCTACACGCGTTGTCTGCCGGCCGATCAGATGACACTGGAGCTGGGGTGCAAAATTCTGCCGTCGCGCTCAACGCTCTGCAAGGCTATGCGTATACTATTAAATATAATCCGCGGCTGAGAGACATTAGTCTGGCGATAACACACAGTGGCCACGAGAATAGCAACGATCAGTGGCGGTTGGTGACTCCAAAATTTACCCGTAAACTCCCTCGCACCCTCTCCTCCGCTAATTCTTTAAATAGTAACATAATTTCAATCTCGTGATGCGGTGATAAAGTTAATTCTACTGTCCGCTCGCAACGCTTGAATGCAGCAATAGAATATTCTTGCNATCACAGCATCACGAGAGCTGACCCTAAAAAAAAAAACCAAAATATTGTACTGTGAGATGGCTTCCTGTAACGCGCTTCTATAGTTAGTCTCTACGCTTGCAATAGTTGGTGCGTAATCTATTAAGTAAGAGATGTGTACTACACCCTTTTAGCATGATTGTGCTATATTGTCTCTGGTATCCCTCCCATGTTTTGACGTCTCTGGCTCTATGGTGTCCACCGCAGGCGCCCTGTCTAGTGACACGGCTGCCAAGGGACCCTAGCACCCTAAGTAGGGCAGCTTCCTCTTTAACTCTCACCCAACACTCCCTCCCTATCCTTCAACATTTTTTTTCCCACACCCAAACACCAAAGCCATCGATGTGTCAAAATTGTAGAAATGACAATAATAATAATATACACTGTACCGATATACTGCAGATTAGTTGCGCATATCGTTTGTTTCAAACAGGAAGACAGTAATAATAAAAATAATAATAATTTATACGGATAGCTACCCCTTTACAGCGGGGGTTTCACTGGTCGGGGCTGTCAGCAAAACGTCTAATATACAATAGAATATAACTCTTAAAGTATCTGTTAACATAATATAGAGATGTACAATCCATAAGCTAACATTCATAAGGTCTCCACCTCGCACAGCCGTTTAAAATCTTATTCTACAACAGTTATGTATGATTTTTTTTTGTTTTTGTTAGGCTGTCGACATGACGAGATGACTCATAAATACCTTTAACATGAGTAAACAGTAGCGTTATTGATAACAAAATGATTTGACACTCTGAATCAAAGTGGAATGTGCATTCCCCATTCCATTTTTCCTCACTGTTTCTCAATATGAATATCACTTTATACCTTTCCGAAATGGAGTAATCACACTTAAACGACTTGCAGTTTTCAAATAAAACATTTCTTAACATTTTTTTTCACATTCTCTTCAGCAGTCAGCGTTCACATCAACAGAATATGGGAAAATGACCCTGTGGTTTTTGGGGCCATGATTTTGAATAGCTACACAGAATGCTTAATGGAACACCTCTGGGGTAGTTATTTGCTTTCATAGCACAGCCTAAAAGTAGTAAAAGTCCACGATATATTCCAAGGAATTTAAACCACGTATTTTTTTTTCCCTTTCGCTTGACAGTTTCGGAGAAAACACCATAGGAATGTCGAATTTGTGTCCTGCGTTCGCCGCCATAACTCAGGCCGGGTGACGTCAAAGAGCGAGATAAGCCAACAGATGATTGGCCAGACAGTTTGCGCATGCGTCAGCAGTCAGCATCAATCATCTGCTAGCTTTCCTCGCTTTATGGCGTTACACAGCAAGAATAATGGTGGCGTACGAAGAATGAAAATTCCGATATTCCAGCAGCGTATTCTGAGAATGGTCAGGTGGAAGGAAAATGTACATGGTTTACAGTTTTTGAAAAAAAAAACAAGCGGATTTTTCTAGGCATGTGATGGGAACATCTATCTCAGTCCCTTCAGAGTTGAATAGTTTACCCATATTGTCTAAATGTCAACTTCCACTTACTTCAAAACTGTCCTTTTATAGAAATGAAAAATAAAACGTGGGCTCTCATTCACCCGAAGGAAGATTGCTTCACATTTATACAGTGTTATTAATCTTATTTTGTATCTATAGAAGAGCACATATCATAGACAAATCGATGTGTACTTGTTATAATTTTGACTGGGTTTTGCAGTAAATGTGCTTTTTCTTACCCTAACTTTGTTTTGTAAAAGTGGCGTATCAGTCTGCCGGTAGCGTTTCCAGTTATCGCTTTAATCTATTATGCTGTATGTTTTCTATGCCCATCCAGTCATCTACAGTAATTAAGTGCCTGGCTTGTGTTTTACTGCAATAATATTTCCACCCCTTCGGTATATGTGAGGTACGTGTGACTGTTATCTTTTAATTCTTTCTTCATTACAAACAGCTGTCAGACGCACTGGTACGTCTCGGAAGTTACATTCCAGTATCGTATTCAGCGTACAGTATTTTGCAGGTGATCTCTACATTGTGTTTGAATGTTTACCTAATAAAGGCCTGGAATCTATTGACAGTTCTCATAAATCTTGCCATAATTTGCGCACTGCGTTAACTACGGTGAATATCCTGCTTTGCGGAAAGGGGGGGG
>JAWQUT010000804.1:19387-40913 GCA_033807755.1 Ellobium chinense
CCCCCACACACCGTCTGTTCTTCTTCATGATGCCACAAAACACTATGAAATAGATCCCAAATTACACAATAAAATGATGGTAAACACCACTACTGAAAGCATTTCTAAATGTTACAAACCAACTACTGCTGGCTTGGGATGAAGGGCTGGATAAATCTGTTCATACGATGTCAAATAAACCTCAGCTTTCAAAACTGTTGAAAATTCTTGGCATTAACTGATTAAGATATGAAACATTTAATGAAGTAGTATTTTAGGCAGTGAAGAACTTTCTTCTTACATGATATTCTGAGTCTGACTGTGATCTTTAGTAAGGATTACAGCGCTTCATGTTTTACAGTAAATATCTTGATGAGCCAACGTGGGTGAACACTTCAATTCTAAGGATCTTGATGTTTTGCTCAAGGATGAATTGGAATGACTGGATGACCAGAAGGAGCCAGCTGCATATTTCTAAAAATGTGATTGAAGTATGGGAAACACACAAAGCTTCTTAGAAAAAAAAAACGTGATTGAAGCTTGCTGACTTCCAAGGCTGTCTCACAATGCATTTTGATGCCCTTAAGAAACATGTTGATTGTCCTCGGAAAGACAGCACAACATGACCTAAGCAAAATGTGTTTTACAGCGGCATCCCATGGAGGAAGATTTCCCTGGATGGCCAGGGACATGCCCAAATATAGTGCCTCAAGGGGCAGGTGCCAATGACCGGGATGGGGTTGCACCAGACTAATGTATATTAAATGTACGAAGTAGGCAATACTTTAGAACCATACTTATGAAGGACAGGAATCGCTATGTATCCAATTTCCTGTTTAATGTGAATGCAAATGTGTTTGTTTTAAGAATAAATTTGAACCAGTACTATGTTTAAAGTTTCATTTCCTGATGTTCTGTTGCAACACATGGTGGTAACTGATGTATTTTCCCATGGGCCAGAACGTATCACATCTGATACACAAGGTGAGATTCCACTAATGCCCAGAGTATCCGATCTGAGAGAGGTGGCTGGAATGGGTCGTTTCACACCTGTCACAGTGCTATTGGTCACTAGTTTTTAAATTAATTTGATCTCTCTGTCAACCCTACGTCCTCTGTCTGCATTCCATCATAATTATTGTCTCAGTGATATGTGTATATAATCATATTTGTCAGCTGTAATTGAGCATTCCTTCCATCAGTGTGTGTTTAAAATTAACTTGGTCGATACCTCAGAGAGGTAAAAACAAATATAGGAGTATCCGATTGAGGGATCCGATTTTATTCATTATACAAATATAAACACGGCCTAATTATAGATTAGAGCAGTAATTTAAGAATTGTAAAGCAATACTGCTATCCTCTGTAAACGTCTTAGTAAACGTGCACATGCGAATTTTTAAGTAGCTAGTTTTGCCACGATTGATCCTTCCATTTACAGTCACTAAGAATGTGAAATTATCTAGAGTGAGTTTGTGATTATACAGTGACTTTTAATTTAAAAAAAAAATGTGTCCCCTTAAACAAATTTTTGACTAAGCAGAAGTTATGACGAGCAGAGTTTACTGAGTTGATAACAGAGTATCAGTGAGCTTGAGTTTTGCTATCAACTGCCAATTTTCAGATACGGTCAAACTCAAGTGAACGGGTATCGCATACGTTGTTAATTAAGTCAGTGGTTTAAAGTTGATTTTAGTAACTGTGTGAATACTCAAATATACCTACTGTTGTGAGCGACTAATTATTTCTCATTTCTTCTTATCTCACAGGAAAAGCAGACATATCAGTTACCTGCACTGGAGGACAATCCGCTGATGACTGTTGTCCATTTCAGGGGAAGCAAAGAAATCCTCTCAAATTTTGTGTCTCTAACCTGGACTCACCAAAACTGTTTATTAAAATCGGGGGCACAGACAGAGCTACTGCCACTACAAACTGTATAACGTTCACTGTATCTGCCAGTGAAACAGGCACTGAACTGGTGTTTCTCTACCGTGAAAGAAGTGGCTGTAAGCGGACAGGCAACTTGACCTGCTCATTAGGTATGAATTAAGTTAACTCAATGCTTAGGTATGAATTAGCTTAACTCTATGGCATTGTATGCCCCGCGACGGCCTTGACAGGAAGTTTTATTAACAGCTGATAATGGTTAAAAGCCTTTGTCGCAAAGACAACTGTCCACAAAAAAAAAATGCTCAATGCATTTCTGCTTAATTTATTTTGGCTAGTCCATAAAAGAGAATTGACATTGGCATATCCAGGTCTTACTGTCCAACAAATACCTGGAATCAGTGAGAATGGCCAGTTGTCATGGGAATATCATGAACAATTTGAAATTTGGATTGTCAGTTCATAATTTTATTTCAGGCTACTTTCTCATGTGTTGACCAAAGTGATAAAAGATGTCAAACTGGTCAAACAGTGTACAAACCTCTGGCAGCAAAAAATTGACGTTCCATTACTATCATGAAATATAAAAAATTAGAGCACATGGAAAAGTCATAGAAACCTGTTTTAAATGTTCTGTAGCAGCTGTTGGAAGCAAAATCTGGGTAAATCAAACTGAAGTTGTATAATATACAGAAACTTTAAAACTGTGGACTCAGGAGACAAAGCATGGCTTGCCGTAATTCATGAATATCTGAATTTGAAAATGGCCAATTCTGATAAACCACTACATTGTTGAGACTTACCGATACTTTTAAGTTTTTGCAAGACCATGAGCTGAGAGTGCAGAGTAATGTTTATAGTGACTTACAAAATATCTAACGCCTCAAAATGGCAAAATTCCAATAAACCCAATATGGTCATCAATTCTTTCATTTCTTTAAGAGTTATGAATTTAGTATTTCATTTTCAATTATCTGTCCACTAAACTTCACATTCTCCAATAATTCTGGATGAGGTCAGAAGTTCATTATTATATTGGCATGAACTTTGCTAACTGGTCTTTGATCATTCCACATATTTAATGTTACAAATCTAATGATATTTAAGAAGCTGAATTTAATCCTGTGAGGTTGGACCATCAGGTATCAAATGTTATGTTTATTGCAGCAGTTAAGAGTAAAATTGTTTCTATGCACGAAAAACACAGCATTTATCTGCACATGGTCAGTGAATGTGGATAATTTTTTTTTTTTTTTTTTTTTTGTGGGGTTTATTAGATGACTTATAAAGTATGGAATTTGTCACACGCATTTTCAAAATTTAATTCAATTGTTCCTGGCCACCTCTTGCCACTTTATATAATGATATCTTGGAGAAGAAAATTGCTGGATCAGAACTATATTTCGCCACATGAAATTACACATAGTAACTATACACATCATACCAATAACTTATTTAGCCAGAAAACCTTGGTTTCGCTGGCTGCAAGAGAAATGCTCTGAACATTAATGGTATTTATTGGTCTTAATTACCAAAGTTATACTTAGCATTAGTAATTCTAGCTAAGTGTTTTGTTGTCTATAATTGCTTATTTATCTCATTATCAATGAATTCATTCAGCAACCACCACCACCACCACCACCACCACTACCACGGAGACTACAAGTCGTGCCTCAGTCACAACACCGGGTATTTCTTCTCATTGTATTTTTATCCCTTTTGCCTTCATGTACATGTTTCAAGATTAAGAGTGTTGCTTTTATGCCGTTCACTGTTATTTGTGTTATCTGAAAGTTTAAAGAATGAAATCTATACTTGCAGTGTATATCTCTTTTTATGACGGTATTTATAGGGATGTATATGGCCATTTCTCCGCTCTAGTTTCACCGGGTAGCAGGGCATGTAGTATTCGTTCTTTATACGGAATGTGAGCTCAGTCGGATAATTTTTCAGATGTTAAATATTGTTTTAGGGAAGTGTGTTACCAGGGATTTTACCAAATTACTGTGAAGGATCAATTTTGAGAAAAGAGGCGGAAAAACCGACATTAGAAAATTTCCTGTCCCTCCTGGGGATCAAACCAGGGTCTCTCAGCTTGCAAGTCTGAAAGTGTTACTGCTACACTACAGGGACGCTAACTTCACAGCAATATAATTCCTAAAAGCCTACTGCCTGAATCGGTCCTTAACTTTCACGTGTGAGCATAGAGTTCACCTGTAACCCTAACACACTTCCCGACTGCTCACTAGCTTTGTGAAGAAACTTTTACTTGATTTTGGCTTCAAAAACCATTCAGCCATTCTGTTTATAATTACATCTATCGCACATCACAGATGTAACCCACATTTTATGTCTTTTTTTTAAAAAATTCATAACCCTACCTCTGAATTGCTCTGGTGTACGTAGGTTCATTCAGTAATGAAACACACATTATAAGCACGGTTAAATCATCTTTATGACATGTAGTTTCTCATAGGAAATATCTGATAAAAAGGGATAGGATGCTCAAAGTGTCTTAACAAACAGTCCATCATGATCACCTTTTGAGTCTGACTGCCAAAATTCCTTAACAAGTGTTAACAACAAATACATGTATAGTTATTGGCTACCGTTAAGAAGTGTTTTCTATTTTGTAATTTACTCACTTATTGTTTTTAAATACTTTTAGACACCATAACATCCAGAACAGCCATCTTGAGGACATCAACATCCTCCAAAGCTGACGGTATTTCGTGCTACTACATCAATCCCCACATGAGCCCGGCAGGGTTTATTCTATTTATATGGTCAATTCTCATGCGATTGTTCACAGACATCTGGGAGTAACTAAGTGCCCATGCATCCTACCGGATAATTCTCCCATAGTTCACTGTGCATCTTTTTCAGTAATATGCTTATACAAAATGATAACAGTCATGAATGTGAAAGTGGCAAAATATGAGATTTTGCTCAAGCATGATTACTAGCACAAACAACATCGTTCGCTCTATAGTGGAAAGACTAAGCTTTTAAAGAATCTGCTTGATCATGAATTGTTTCCCAGCTCTTCAGGATTTTGGATAGTATCTCACTGCTGTTCCACATAATACATCTGATGTAATGTGAAAAAAAGTTTAAATTATTTTAACTTTAGTTAATGTGGACCATGCACAGTGTTGTTTCCGAGTTACTGTATAGTTGACTTTAACGACCCTCTGATCTCTTGCAAACACCAGACAGTGTCTTCCACATTGGATATGTGAGGTGTTTTTATATCAAATAATGGTAAATATGCAGCATGTTATTTTAATGAAGCACCGATATCAGTGTGTAATTCTGGATCATCTGTCACCGTAAGCTAACAAGGCTAGTTAAGAGGCTCAAATCAATTGTTGCCTCTTCTGAATACTAGAGTGCTGTTAAGATTTCTAGTCAACCTGGTGATTGGTTCGTGAATAGAAAGAGAGTTGCATTTTAGATGTGCTTTGGAGAGTTGCATTGTAGATGTGCTTTGGCGAGTTGCATTTTAGATGTGCTTTGGCGAGTTGCATTTTAGATGTGCTTTGCCTCTTTAATATGACCCTGCCATTTCACTCTTTATCTTCCCCGCGCTCCCTCGCATTTCCATTTTTCCATCATCGTTAGGAAAACATACAACCCTTGTTCCTGGCTGCTTTTGTGTATGTTTGCTGTGTATATATGTTGTGGTCCAGAAAAAATCCTTTAAATGGCCTTAGTGTTCCAAAGAAAAGATCCCAACGCCACGATGGTATCAGTCTAGAGAATGCAGAAAATCACATTTATTTTTCATGCCAACCACTACAAAATAAAAGAAACAATTGAAGATGTGGAAATAGTGTCATTCCATCCTTTCTTATTTATAGCAGTGTGCAGTTTTATCTCATTCTTCCACGCTATGACCATGGGGCAAGAAGATTTAAAGAGGGTCGGTTAAAGATCCTGAACTCTAAAAAAAAGGGGCTGCTTCTGGTGCAAAGGAGGTTCACATCACAAATAAATTGCTGCATCCTTCACCCCATTCTGTTGTTCAACATTACTTTCCATTGCAACATGTTGACACTAAGAGGGTTATAAAACTGGAGGATTTTCCAAACATCATTTTGTAATGAGAAGCAAACAAAAAAAAAAGAGAAAGAATACCAAATAAAGTTTTCCTTTGAACACACTGCTTGAATGTCATTTCTTCCCATGAAGTGAGAGTGTCTAATGCTGATATTGTTCCCAAGACTATAGTGGTATCCCATCTATAGAGAATGAGCCTACTCTGGAAACTTTTGAAGTGCTTTTCCCCCAAAATGTGCTGATGGCATTTGAGATAATTAGACTCTCAAGAGGTGAAATTAACACATAAAGAATAAAATAAAAAGCATGCAAAAGGGACCAATGACTAGTATAAATATCTGTGCGAATGTTTCACTTGTAGTTTTGGGTCTCCAGATAGTGTTTGCCATGAAAGAAAAGCTGACTTTGTGAACAGTTTCTTTCATCAACAAGGATCAGGTGAACACAATGAGTTTGTCAAGATCTTAAGTAATTGGCAGGTCTGATCAAACTCCAGTGTGCTTATTATGAAAACTCATCATCTCAAAATACAGTGGTAGTATTGTGAAACCATGTCAGTCTCAGAGTGATTGTTGAGTTCCATTAGCCTTGTGGATATTGCCAAACATGTTTTATATGAAATAGGAAATTCAGGACATCTCTGACTTTCATAACAAGTGCGTTCTGAGTGCATTCTGTCTCTTTATCGTGTCAATAATTTATCTGATTATTGTGGCAAACTTTAGTTCTCATTGTATTCATATTTATGATACATTCCTGATTTTTTGTTTATGTTTTTCACTGAACATGTTTAGACAAACTACTTTTGTGCTATTTACTATGCAGTTTTTTTTCCTGTTTAAAGACTTCAATGTTTTTATTATGAAAAAAAGCAAATTTCGGAGCCTTTGCTACGCAGATAAATTATTTTTGCTTATTATAGTAATTGATTCCATCTGTTGTCTCATTTGTAAGAATCTTTACGGAGTAAAAAGATGTGGAGCATGTTGTTCATTAACTTCAAGTATTCAAATTTATTTCAGCTTCTTTACTTTATGCAGCAAGGTTAAGAAACCGAAGGTTCAGATCCTGAGGCTAAAAAAAAAGTCAACATCCTGTCAATAATAAAATTGACTGTGACTTTATTCTTCAGGTTTTTTGTGTTTGCATTTCTGTTTTCTTGTGATTGGGTTAGAATTATTATTAAATCATTGTGGTAATAGAGAAAAAAATGTGTTCAGTGGCTTTTCTTGTTCATTTACTTTGCCTGTGTGTTTGGCTGGAAGTGTTCTGTAATATTTCCTTTTTAATGTGTGTTGTGGGTGCTGATCTCAGGAAACTATTATCTCCAAATACAATTATTATTTGACCATGAGATTTCACATATATATAGTAGAGCACGGATAATGTGCACATCTTGGGACCAACCAAACTTATAAACAGACATACATATTAATTATACATGTAATCTTAAAGAGGAAAGAAATTATTAGATCAAAAAATAAGATTGTACTTACAATCCGTGTTCACGTACGAAACATGTCCATATAACGTGTTCTCCACTGTATAGCTAAGACCTAGTAATGCATAACATTATAGAGGCATTTCATTTTTCTAGGTGTAAATCTTACCACTCACCTAAGCGCTTCACCCAAAATCTGAGTTGCCCAAAAGAAAATAGAATCCTCGTCCAAAGATCTTCTTATTTCAGGGTAAAATATTACACTTAACCCAATAGCGAGTTTCAGGGAACCTTTGATAACACGATAAGTGATGTCCTGACATGGGTGGGAAAAGAGCTGAGAGAGTTTTTACCCATTGTATGGGATGACCCCCATCCATTTTCACACAAGTACATGTATGTCTCGTGCCAGAATACTGCCAAGCCAAACTCTTGTCTTCTGATCACAGTGCAACGTATGCACACATTAAGCTTTCATAACCTGATGTAGTCCAAAAGTTACCCACCAATTAGTACATTAATTAATTAATTAATTTGTGCGAACTTCAGGTTAAAAATATCTATTAAGCCCTTATTATTACATTGTTACATGCGTTAGTACTATACAAAAAAAAAATAATATGTCCTTTGGACAGATTGCCTAGAATTGCATGCAGAGTAATGCCTTGACCTGCGATTTGTGGGAAATGCAGTCTTTATTTTGCCCAAAATTATCAAAGTCTGTTGGATTTTTCCAATGAGGTTGCTGTCCACCATAAGTGCGGGCCTGTTGCCATCGACAAGGACAGATTTTTTTCAACCCCTCTTCACTCAACCTGGATTATCTCAGAAGTTCACTGCTAAAGTTATGTTTTAAACCACATTTTATTTGAGCACAGTGAGTACTGAAAATTAATAAAGAAGTTATGGCCCATGTCGGAAGGCTATAGAGTAGCTGTAGAGAAAATTGTTCATTGGGATAAAGAAGTATTTTTTAATAGGCATGTGTAACCTTCATACACAGCCACATTTAACCCTGACATGAAAACCGATTTCTTTCCTGTCAGTAGGGAGAGACCGGAGGGTTGGAGGTGTGATAAAATGTAAATTGGCGATATGGAAATAGAAAAGGAATTCTGAACGGCTAAGAAGGATTGTTTACGAAAATAGGACTTAAAAAAGGAAGTTTCGTTCTCCGGAAGTGGAAGTCATGGTTCGGTTAGAGGTAGCCTAGCTGCCATAAGAGGTGGGCTTTAATAGATATTTTTAAATATCTATAGAAATGAGTACTCACGGCTTGAATCTCGTAGATGCTATATTTTGATACTGTGACGTCATATTTTTTAACTCGTGTTATGTGGCTTTCCTCCAGTGAGCTGGCCAGGGCCCATTTCCAATCATCCTTGTCTTTTTTTATCTCTTGATATAAGGTGATCAAACGATGGGAAACTGAGACAGCAAAAGTTTACAGATGAAGAAAATGGATCATGTCTATTTTAATTGTAGAAAGGCGTGATCTTCTCTGTGAGACTAGTTCCACGACCTTTGAAAACTAGTGCTCTGAGGGAAGTGATGTTGAAGTAGGACATAGATACTTTGAGTGCCAGCTTGCTCCCAATCTGACTTTGGAATAATTACACAGTTAGTTTCAACATTTCTTTTACAACAAAACAAGTTATATTTAGAGAGAACAATAAATAATGATGCAACTATTAATAATACTGTAATTATTTTCCCAGTGAATATCTACCAGTATCTATTCAGGAAATAGTAAATATCGGGTACTCGCTACTGGAACCAAATATCTAGAGTTCTCAGTATCGGTATCTGTTAATGCCCACCTCCAGCTGCCAAGTGCCATGCATCGGCCTGTGATCATGGGGGATTTTTGTGTTTCACTCAGAGCGCAAAGTCAGGGAATCAGATCGATGTCCCGTTAAAATTAAATAAGGTCAGATTTACATAGTGACATTATTCTAGATCCAAGCCAGATCTCAAAATCTTGCGACTCTCCAGTCCAAGAAGATGGCTTGGTGAGTAGGCTTAGATCTAGATGCTAAAACTAGACATATCCTCGAAGTGCCGGCAACCGTCGTCTTATCTACCACGATATTCCTAGTAAGTTTGCTTACAGAATTATATCAGACTCTCAGATTTTAAGAAAGACCATTTTCATATCAGATGGAATTTATTTTGAGTGGCTCAAGTCAATTACTGCCTAGAAATAGCTGTCCATTGATGTTTCTGTTGAGATTTCTCTGTCTTTGGCGTCGTGTCGATTACCGCCGTCCTACTTCCGGACCATGGCGGTGTTGCCACCTGTCCAGATTTTTTTCATAGGAGGGGGTAAACTGGCTTCACGAAAAGCAATATTTCCCCACTGAAGGGGAAATCGACAAAAAAAATGTGTGCATAAAATGCGTAGCTTTATTCTTTTTACTTGTAAACTTATAGGGTTGTTGTTTTTGGTTTTTTTTTGTCAATCTTCTTAAACTAATATTGAACACATTCGACTCAGTTCATATAGGTTATTGATAATATCATGTTCAGCTATCCACTTCAAATTTAAGATATGAAGATAACTTAATGGGAAACATATTAAGATAAGCTGCTGTACTTTACGTCCCTTGAAAAACAGCGGTAGCAGCAGCTTCCGAGGACTGGGGTATGATGTGAGGTGTNATGACCAGAGTGGCAAAACGGACATGCGGCCCACTGCTTTAGCCATGTCAGAAAAGGGCTTAATTCATAATTTTCACCCTCAAAAAACAGTATTTTTCTTGATAAACGTAGCAAGACATTTTTTTTTTTTAATTTACAAAATATGTTTATATATATTATTGCATGTTTTATTTCCCAAAACAGTAAAATGTCATTGCTGTTGCATCGCCACTTTCAGTGTGCAAGAATGTGCAACATGGTCTTGGTAAATTGATCATACAAATCTCTAAATCATTTCTTTTTCCTTCATTCTGAGTTATTCTGTTGGAGAAACAAATGAAATACCGTCTTCTCAGAAAGTCGTAGGATTTTGCCTGAATTGCACTGTAAATGGTGGTCTAGAATATAAGGTGCCAATACTATGAAAAATTCTGGATTGTTGGAAATTTAATCGCCTTTAAAAGTCGGTATGAGGGAGAAAGAGTATCTAGTAGGGAAGTACCACTTGGATAATGATGGAGTTTATTTGGTCTAAAGACTAGACAGAGTAGTCACCGAAATAATACTGTCATAAAAGGAGAACAGCGAAATAGTCTAGATCTGATAATTTAAATGTATAGTCCGTTCAGAGACATTTGCCCCTCTTTGCAGTCCAATATCTCAAAAACTGTCTGATAGATTGACTTGGAAATTTGCATGTGAAGTGTGTAGACCGATGACCTAAGATGTTTCATAGTTTGATTATTACAGGATAAGCCGTTTTTTATTTCGCCTATTCGCGCTAAGTAAATCCTAACCGACCATGCATTTTTAGGCCCCAAAAATTAGAATTGACAGTACAATGACGACTTTCAAGTTCAAGGTTGCAACAATCCAGAAGCGGATACATTTAAGCAGCAGACTGAGGGACGTCCCCTGGGCAACTATTAAGAAACTCTCTGCTAAAAGTAAATTTGCACGCTTAAGGACCCTAAACTTGTGATTGGAATTTCTGTGTCCTGAATCCACCGAGATAAAGAGCGTTTGTGTAATCCAAATGCATGTTGGGTTCTTGCCTTTGGGTCAGAAATCTTCCGATAGAGACGACCACGTTTTGCTTCTCTAGAAAAATAGTTATCTAACTGCAAAGCAACATTTCGAAGAGTAATTAATCTTATCTTCATCTTGATTTGTCAGATGGTATAAAGGGTAGCCAAAAGAAACTAAAACCAAGACACGCCTTTGATACAAACATTCAGACACAGTCTCTCCACTTCCGGGAAGACGTTTAGGAAAATCGTGCAGTTCGGTGCAGAGGGTAAAATTTTCATGCTTAATCCGTGGTGCGGTAAAAATGTATTCAGAAGTTGTTGAATTTGCGTGCAAGATTGGAAATGTCCTTACAGCTGTAATTATTGATTGACCTCTCTACTGTAAGTACGTCAAAATATTAGCCAGAGAACCTTGTTCTTTTTTTTTATATAAAACAAAGAAGCGAAATCAATAACGGCTTCGATCATCAAAGGAAAAAAAAATATTGGCCTAAGGTCATCAGTACTCACAAACCTTGTGCCAAGTTTCAGTGAATTTGGTTAATCAGTTACCGAGATATAGCAGTGTAAAGAGGGGCAAATGTTTCTGAACGGACTAAAAAAACAACGCAATGGAATTTTGACTGGGGTATCTTCCTCTGAAAGTGCGACTAAAGTGCCAGAAAAAATGTGATCTCCGACAGTTTTTATATTTTAAATATCAAGTTTTAGATCAAAAGTCATCATTTTTGACAAAAAATAATATTTCGAGATTAATTTTAACCTATTCTGAAATTGTAAGAAAAAAAACGTACCGGAAACGTCACGTCAGCGCGGAAGTCGCGGTGTTTTCGATCGAGAACAATGGCAGCACCGGTCGAGCCGTATCAGTTCGAGCCCCTGCGCCGAAAAACAGATGACGAGGATATAATTGGGGAGAAGACTATTGGACCACCAGTTCAGGAATGGTAAGCAAGCATTGTGTCACAGTTTAGCTCTATGTATTGTTGACCAAGTGCTAGTCTAGACTACTCTCAACTTAGTAGACTAGTCTCGATCGAGATCTAACTTTGCTAGCATGCATGTCCACATCGGTGTTTACTTAACAGATGCCTCCACGTGCTGTACGGTGTCTTCTGTGGATCCATCTCTAGATTTACAGTTTACCGCACAACAATAACCCATTGTTTCCACGTGGGAGCGAGCCCTACTGAGTGCAGCGCTACGCGTAATAGCCTTGAGCCCGACGCATAATAGCCTTGAGGCATGTACACCGGTGTTGGTGACGTCAAGTATTTCTGGCGAGGCGAGCAGCGGTGACGCTAACACAGGAGGGCATGGCATGTGTTATTCTTTGTGATTTCTTCAAAACGCGTTAGATTTGATGGGTTTGAGATGGTCAGTAGGAAGTTTGAATCACTGATGCATGTTAAAATAGCAATTTCACAGGATTCCGTGCACTACACCATAAAAGTACTTTAGTCGCACTTGAAGATCTTATGTTGCCTCGCTCTTCGAGTAAGAGTTTCCTATCTATGGGTTAGACCACTGACATTCAGGAAAAACCGAGAGATATCTGGAAAGACTGGTGGCTGTGGGAAAGACCAAACCTGAGTCGAATGGGTTAGCACTTCGTCAGCCATCATCATCTCGCTAGAAGGCCTGAAAAGAAAATGTCCCAGGATTAATTGAAACTGGGAGAATGATGAATCCACAGGGGACTTAATGAATACATCCTGGACCCCCAGAGGACTATAAGTATGGAACAGCAGATGGAAATTCTCCAGACAACGTAGTATGACGATATATCAAACGAAAATATGGTGTGCGAGCACCACCTCAGTTGACCAGCAGAGCTCTGCTGCGACAGATAAGACGTCAGANGGTATTTTTAGACACTTTGACCTCTTCTGCTATGAGAAAAATAACCATTGAGGCCAGAAACGTCCGTTTTATGCCCTGAAGGGGCACCTCTAGATGGTCATCTTAGTCCTGTATAAACGCGCTATCAAAACTTCAATTGCGATTTTCTCAAAATGTTCTTTTTTTCCACTCTTTTCCCTAACGTTTTCTTATTGCTAAACCGATTGACTTCAGATTTGACATATATATTTCCCACAACATTTGTTTCGATAAAATGCATCCATTTTTCTTGATTTTGGTCACGTTTTTGAAACGAAGTTGAATACTGGGTGGAACATTGAGAAAAATACACATCCATCAACACACGTTTTCAAAAATTTGTGACAGACATCGTGTGAAAAATAAACTAAAAAACAAATGCATTTTATCATTTTTCTAGAGATACTATATAAGTTTACAAAAGTTGAAATGATTACATTCAATACTCTAGGAGCCTTAGGCTTTTGAAAATAGCTAATTTTCAAGACACACAATTCAAGATGGCGGCGTTGCCATGGCAACCGTATAGAAAACAAAACAAAAATTCACACTTTTCCCCTAATTTGACCATGCCAAATCTGAATTTGAAGCTTAAAAAGTCCCTAGTTCAAGCATTCACAATATCACTCCCGGGAGGCGCACCCCCCATTAAGTGATCAGAAGCCCCTAGACTGCATGGACGAGAGAAGAGATAACATTATTTTCCCACCACATGCTGCAACTTCGTGGAAGGACCTGGATGAAAAGAGCTGTACAAACATTTGAAAGAGGCTACCCTGGGAGCACAAGCTGAGAGTATTCGACCACGAAAAATTTGGAGTCAAGAAGACGAGGGAATGACCTGCACCAAAGAAAAGCTGCCCACAGCAAAAGATTGAGGCATTCTGAAAGCAAAAGAACCACCCGCGAGAGCAGCCCAGGAAAGGAGGTGAATAAGGGGAAAAAAAGGGGGCTTCATCAGGTAAGGAATTACCTCAAAGAACAACATTGTGCTTTGTGCAAAGCAGAATGGCAGTGCAGGAAGAAAAGGCAGGTATGAAGAACAAGAGAAAAATTCTTGAGGGAACTTTTTAGGTTTGCCAGAGATTTGTTCGAGAACCACACTCAGGTGCGCTGACAGCAGATAAGGCACCACTTGAATAGCATTTGAGGAACACATAATATTCTGAAGACCAAACGTCCGTGTTACTCGACCACATGGTAGGGCTTGTATGGTGTGGAGAATCTGGGATTGAATTTGATATCAAACCCTCCCAGTCTACAGGAGATATCCAAAATCATACATAAAACACAGTGCAAATCATACCATACCCCAGCCCAGATGAGTTTTTTATGTGGTTTACAAGAGATGGCCAGAAATACTCTATCGACTGCACCGCCTACTAAAGCAAATGTAGAAAAAATTGCATGTGAACAAGGAGTGGTGGAAGGTAAATGGCATGTACATCCTAAAAGAACCAACCTCCTCAAAAATTGGGTTGTTCAGACCCATATCGCTCCTCCGTGTAGACAGAAATGTATTCTTTGTGATGGCGTCCAGGTTGACAGCCTATCTGACAGATAATATGTCCATACCACCATACAAAAACAAAGTGTTCCAGGGTGTAAAGAGCATGCAACAGTGATCTAGGAACAGGGCCGTCTTAAGTATTTCGGGGGCCCTGGGCACTCAGGCCCCACGGGGCCCTGGGCTATTGCCCATAGTGCCCTGCGGGTAAGACGGCCCTGTCTAGGAAGCCATTCAGAGGGCCAAAATGGAGAAGCTGGATCTGCACGTCATCTGGCTTGATCTCGTCAATGCTTATGTCTGAGTGCCACATCAGATGATATGGAAAGCACGTAAATGTACCACATTCACAAAGTGCAGTTCTTTCTTTCATCTGGTCTAGTCCTGGGTTGTGGTTTGGATAGTTTCTTGTTCATGTTTTAAGTAATGATGTTAATTTAACCTTTTTTAACCACAATTTTGTTTCATCGTAAATGACTGTGTGTTATTCTTGGAAACAAAGAACTACCATAGGCTTTATCGTGATTATCATGGACTACCAGTTCAGCTGCAGTTAAATATAAATTGCTCATTCCTGCAAATTGTGTAATGTTACAGTTACTGCATTTTTCAACAAACTTCCAGTTAACACATGCAGAGAAAGGTGACATGTTGAAATATTGTGCTTTTTACGGTGTCTGAGGTGTTTGGTTCTGATAACTACATGTGTTTCATTGCTGGCAATGCTTGATACTGGAAAGAGGATGGATACAGTCTGTCAACTTGGATTCATCATATTACTGCTGCTGCCAGATTAGTCTTCATTTCATTTTATATCATGAGGGAAGATTTTTCTTTCTTTTCTATTCTAGTCTCAGTCAGTGAAGACTTTCAGATATGTGTGTGTGTTATACAGATAAGGCACTGTAAGAATCTGTATTATCCCAGCAGAGTGGCCTTTATTTTCATTATTCAGTTGTCTCGGCTGAAAACATTTGATACCACTGAATAGAAAGGAAAAAGCCTAGTTCTCACATACTTGGTCTATAACATGGACGGACACAAATGGGCATAGACAGACACAAACGGACATGGTCAGACATGAACTGGCGCAGATAGATGTGGACTGGCATTGAGTTGTGATAATGGACGATGATAGACAGACGTTAATGGGGGTTGAAGGACAGATGAAAAGACATGGGCGGATTGTAAGTTTGGTTGTGCCCTCTGTCTTTCCCGTCCTGAGAGTCAGAAGGACAGCACTAGGTCCTCTAAACTAATCTTCAATAATTGTGTGTATGTGTTAAAGCCTCTCCGTGTTAATCCTTGAAAGCAAGTGTTGCTACATGTATAACTTGAATTCTTCAGATCGACTTCATCTTATTCGAGTTTGCCAAACTTTGAGAAATACCTGAAGCACTCATGTATAAATGGCTATTAAAGGGGCGGGGGCATGACATGATATTGTCGAACACGCGTAACTCTGAAAGCGGCGTACATAAAATTCAGAGGAAACCGTCAATCTGCATGAAAT
Organism: Ellobium chinense; assembly: GCA_033807755.1. Taxonomy (NCBI): domain Eukaryota; kingdom Metazoa; phylum Mollusca; class Gastropoda; order Ellobiida; family Ellobiidae; genus Ellobium; species Ellobium chinense. The sequence continues at coordinate 35,332 of JAWQUT010000804.1, forward strand.
TTAATAGAAGAGATGTATGTCAATGTCTGCTCACTGAGGATGCAGATTTAATTAATTAGTTTACAAAGTTTGTGCTGCTGTGTTCTTTTCCTATTCCTTTCGCCATTTCAGTTAAAATTACAGAGCTTTTAGTCACATCTGATTGGGTATCTTAACTGCCTCATACACAGAATTGGGTCAAATCCCTGGTCTCACACTTGCCGAAAATAATATGTAACATCTGAAAAATCATCAGACTGAGCTCACATTCCTCCCCCTTTAAATATAAGAGAAAGAATAATATATTTACCTTGCCACCCGGTTGCACAGATATTCACATGACATCATCCTAATCCCTTACCTGTAAAAAGGGAAAATCGATCCTGTTTGGAAGGCTACTTCGCAAATGGGCGTGCCAAAGTGACATGGCCCTGGTTGATGGGAGCACTTCGACTTCTAAGATGAGTGTGTCAGTTTTCCCTATTACATTTCTCTCTTATAGTTCCCTCTCACTCGGTCACTGCGTCAATCCTGTCAACTTCGAGCATAGGCTAAAAAAGTTTGATCGTGATCCGCTCACGCCTAGACACATCATAATTTCTCTTTTTTTTTTCTTTTTGTTATTTTTACTGACTGCGTCGCTTGACTCACTACTACTCGTTGTGCTCTATGTTTGCGCACGCCCATTTCGGACGGCGGACACAGTGCTCGTGCCACTGCCGCCATTGCCCACTGGGGAAACACCCATGCCGCTGTCGGCAAAACTATAATTATTCCGTTGCAATGCCAAATAGAACTATTTTCAAATGTATCGAGCCCATTTTACTTTATGGAGCTGAATTGTGCGGCTTTGAAAAATCTTCAATATTGGAAAAATTCCGACTGAAATGCTACACGATGATACTGAAGGTAAGATCAAGCACCCCAAATTACATGATATATGGCGAACTGGGGAAGTTATCTCTTACATGCGAAATCAAGAAAAGAATGATATCTTTTTGGTGAAAATTGATAACAGGTTGATTGGAAAAAAAAACCGTTCAGATGTATTATATAGAATAATGTACTGAGAAGGACGCCTAGATAATAACACATTGTAAGTGGTTAAATTACATTCAGAATATTTTGCAAGATAGTGGATTTAACAACATATCGATTGCTCAAGATAAAATCATAATACTCAATGATAAGCGCATTAAAACTAGAATCGTAGACCAATATATCCAGAAATGTAGGGTAGACCCAAGTAACAGTAACAAAGGGAAAATAAATAAATATAATTCTTAAAACAGAATGGAGATCAGAAATCTATTTGGGATTGTTGGACTCAGCAGAAGTTTATAGTTTAATTGGGTATCTTACTAGTAATCACAGCTTACAGGTTAAAAAGGGGAGATATAAAAATACTGAATTTGGATAGAATTTGTCACGTGTGCTTTCGCGAAATAGGTCTAGAGGACAAATATCATTACACATTAAAATGTCCATCTTTTGAAAGGGAAAGAAGACTCTTTGTACCAAAATATTATATAAATCCACCAAATATGATTAAATATAAAGAATTATTTAGTACTTTACATCCTGATCATTTAAAGAAATTGAAAAAAAAAATTATAACGGTTTTTTTTTAAACAGTGTTAAAGATTGATACTGAGATAGATTTTTCCATTTTGTATAACATTCCAGCGTGACTTACTATGCTGCTGTATTCTCGTTAGCAGTGCCCTCATGCCGTCAGCATTCAGCAACACTCCGCTGTTTCGATCTAATATTAATGTGTACAAATTCTAAATCTGAAACTTCAATAATATGAGTGTGAAGTTGAGAGAGAGAGAGAGAGAGAGAGAGAGAGAGAGAGAGAGAGACAGACAGACAGACAGACAGACAGACAGACAGACAGACGGACAGACGGACAGACAGACAGAATGTAATTTGTTTGTTAAAAATATTGTCGTTATTTTGCTCATTTACAACAGATAGTTGTCTTGAGCTCAATAAACTTATTGCATTTGTTGCCACACTGGTGCACCCGCCATCTGAGCTAACACTGGCAATATTACACAGAGACAGTAAAATCTGGTATTTATGTCCACTGCATGTAAGGAATAATATGCTGTCCAGAGTATGAGTATAATATGCTGTCCAGTGTATGAGTATAATATGCTGTCCAGAGTATGGGTATAATACCATGTCCAGTGTATGAGTATAATATGCTGACCAGTGAATGAGTATAATATGCTGTCCAGTGTATGAGTATAATATGCTGTCCAGAGTATGAGTATAATATGCTGTCCAGTGTATGAGTATAATATGCTGTCGAGTGTATGAGTATAATATGCTGTCCACTGTATAATATGCTGTCCAGTGCATGAGTATAATATACTGTTATGTGTATGAGTATAATATGCTGTTCAGTGTACAAGTATAATATGCTGTCCAGTGTATGAGTATAATATACTGTTCAGTGTATGAGTATAATATGCAGTTCAGTGTATGAGTATAATATGCTGTCCAGTGTATGAGTGTAATTTGCTGTCCAGTATTTGAATGTAATATGATGTGCAGTGTTAGAGTATAATATGATGTCCAGTGTAGGAGTATAATATGCTGTCCAGTGTATGAATGTAATATGCTGTCCAGTGTATGAGAATAATATACTGACCAGTGTATGATGTCCAGTGTTAGAGTATAATATGCTGTCCAGTGTATGAGTATAATATGCTGTCCAATGTATAATATGCTGTCCAGTGTATGAGTATAATATACTGTCGAGTGTATGAGTATAATATGCTGTCCACTGTATAATATGCTGTCCAGTGCATGAGTATAATATACTGTTCAGTGTATGAGTATAATATGCTGTTCAGTGTATAAGTATAATATGCTGTCCAGTGCATGAGTATAATATGCTGTTCAGTGTATGAGTATAATATACTGTCCAATGTATGATATGCTGTCCAGTGTATGAGTGTAATATGCTGTTCAGTGTACGAGTATAATATGCTGTCCAGTGTATGAGTATAATATGCTATTCAGTGTATGAGTATAATATGCTGCTCAATGTATGAGTATAATATGCGGCGCAGTGTATAATATGCTGTTCAGTGTATGAGTATAATATACTGTCCAGTGTATGAGTTTAATATGCTGTCGAGGGTATGAGTGTAATATGCTGTCCAGTGTATGAGTATAATATGCTGTCCAGTGTTTGAGTAATGCTGTCCTGTGTAAGAGTAAAATATGCTGTTACGTGTATGAGTATAATATGCTGTCCAGTGTTTGAATGTAATATAATGTCCAGTGTTAGTGTATGATATATTGTCCAGTATATGAGTATAGTATGCTGTTCAGTGTATGAGTATAATATGCTGTCCAGTGTATGAGTATAATATGCTGTCCAGTGTATGAGTATAATATGCTGTCCAATGTATAATATGCTGTCCAGTGTATGAGTATAATATACTGTCGAGTGTATGAGTATAATATGCTGCCCAGTGCATGAGTATAATATGCTGTTCAGTGTATGAGTATAATATGCTGTCCACTGTTAGAGTATAATATACCCTTCAGTGTATGAGTATACTATGCTGTTCAGTGTATGAGTATAATATGCTGTTCAGTGTATGAGTATAATATGCTGTCCAGTGTAGGAGTATAATATGCTGTCCAGTGTATGAGTATAATATGCTGTCCAGTGTTAGAGTATAATATACCCTTCAGTGTATGAGTATACTATGCTGTTCAGTGTATGAGTATAATATGCTGTTCAGTGTATGAGTATAATATGCTGTCCAGTGTATGAGTATAATTTGCTGTCCAGTATTTCAATGTAATATGATGTCCAGTGTTAGAGTATAATATGATGTCCAGTGTTAGAGAATAATATGCTGTCCAGTGTATGAGTATAATATGCTGTTCAGTGTATGAGTATAATATGCTGTTCAGTGTACGAGTATAATATGCTGTCCAGTGTATGAGTATAGTATGCTGTCCAGTGTATGAGTATAATATGCTGTCCAGTGTTAGAGTAATAAATATGCTGTCCAGTGTATGAGTATAATATGCTGTCCAGTGTTTGAGTATAATATACTGTCAAGTGTATAATATGCTGTCGAGTGTATGAGTATAATATGCTGTTCAGTGTATGAGTATAATATGCTGTCCAGTGTATAATATGCTGTCCAGTGTATGAGTATAATATGTTGTCCAGTGTATGAGTATAATATGTTGTCCAGTGTATGTATTTAATATGCTGTCAAGTGTATGAGTATTATATGCTGTCCAGTGTATGAGTATAATATAATGTCCAGTGTATGAGTATAATATGCTTCCAGTGTATGAGTAAAATATGCTGTCCAGTGTTTGAATATTGTATGATGTCCAACCCTACTCTATGTGCTTTACTCTGCCTGTATGTTAACAAGCCATAATTATATTTCTCCTCAGGTTCTGCCAGCCAGTCCTTAGTCTTTCCATCCAATATCACACAGCAGACAACTATTTGTGCTGATCATGGTGTAATTGACGGTGTAGATCACATCAAACATTTTGGGCAAGTGAATACGGGAACTTCCACCAAACTACTGTATTTTGCATTTGAAGTAAAAAATGCGTCCGACCCTAAGTCAATCTTTGGAGCGGTAGGTTACTTTTGTTTTTGGATTTTTCCCACTTGATTATATTTAACCATTCATGCAATTTATTTTAACCCTAACCTTATTACCTCTTGATTTTTGAAGCTCTCTCAAGTGGCCCATGAAATGGGAAATAACTGCAAGAATTATGATATTTTTTAGCAGTCAAAACTAATAAATCGAAAGCTGACGAGTTTATGTCTTGATTCAGAGTTTGCACTGGGTTTGCTCATTCTACATGGGCATACATAACGACACTTTAAACAACGTAGCGAATAACATTGTCACCTAAGCACATTTTGGAAAACAAGAAACATTGTAAATCTAGACAAAACAAATAGAGACTGAGACTGGATAAAATGAGAGACGTGATATATTACTTTAATGGACTAATTAAATAAGCAAAGTTCTAACTCACCATTATGATCTCTGCTGTAAAGTGTCATTGTGTGTGCTCACGTAGAAATAGGCAAACCCAATGTGAACCCTGATTTTGTAAAGAATGAATATTATTTAATCACATCATTTGCCACAGGTTGATTGTTATGATGAAACCCATGAATTTTGGAAAGCAGACAATTCTGCTCCTTCAGAAAATAAAGCTGGTCAAAAACTGCTTCTAGGCAAAGTAATAATGCATATACATGTATATACATATTTATGCTTTTTCTTGTCTGCACGAGTATGGTGTAAACAGGAAGTTGAATTTCCTCTGCAAGAGATCACGTTCAACTATTTAAAAGGCAAGAGTAAGTTTCTCAGAACCTTGGCTTATTCATTTCAGACAGATCCTACTTGTAGTCAGTGAAAAACTGGCCATTTAGGAATTAATTTGTGTGACAAATGAATGGTACTAGGAGATTATCTCCCTCTGTCAGCCACATGTCGGAAGACGCAAGTACTGTATGTATTGTTATCAGGTAGACTATGCTTTTTGCTTACTAGTATAGTTTTGATAGAAATTTGTTC
>JAWQUT010000804.1:44426-68976 GCA_033807755.1 Ellobium chinense
GGGGGGGGGGTTATTAGATGAATTATAAACTATGGAATTTTCCAAAAATTTAATTCAGTTGTTCCCGGCCACCTGTTGCCACTTCATATAATGATATCAAGGCGTAGAAAATTGTTGTATTTCACCTCATGAAATTACACATAGTAACTTTTCACATCATATCAATAACTTATTTAGCCAGGAAGCCTCGGTTTGGCTGACTGCAAGAGAAATCCTCTGAACATTTTTGCTATTCAGTGATCTTAATATAAAAAGGTATACCTATCATTACTACTTCTAGGTAAGTGTTTTGTTGTCTATAGTTGCTTATTCATCTTATTATTAATGAATTCATTCAGCAACCACCGTCACCACCACTACCACGGAGACTACAAGTCGTGCCTCAGTCACAACACCGGGTATTTCTTCTCATTGTATTTTTATCCCTTTTGCCCTCATGTACATGTTTCAAGATTAAGAGTGTTGCTTTTATGCTGTTCACTGTTATTTCTGTTATTCTGGTATCTGAAATTTAAAGAATGCAATGTACACTTAAAGTGTAAACCTGTTTTTATGACGGTATTTATTTTTAGGGGATGTATATGGTCATTTCTCCGCCCTAGCTTTGTAAAGAAAACTTTGCTCGGTTTTGGTTATAAAAAGCCAATGAGCCATTCTGTTTATTAATTACGTCATTCGCACATTATAGATTTAACCCACATGTTATGTTGTTTTTTTTAATTCATAAGCCTACATCTGGGTTTATTTTGGTGTCTCTAGTAATGACACACACATAACAAGCGTGGTTAAATCACCTCTATGACATGTATTTTCTCTAGGGAATATCTGATAAAAAGGGAAAGGATGCTCAAAATGTCTTAACCAAAAGTCCATCATGATCACATTTTAAGTCTGACTGCCAAGATCCTTCACAAATGTTAATAACAAATACAATGACTGGCTACAGTTAAGAAGTGTTTTCTATTTTGTAATTTACCCACTTATTGTTTTTAAATACTTTTAGACACCATAACATCCAGCACAGCCATCTTGAGGACATCAACATCCTCCAAAGCTGACGTTATTTCGTGCTACAACATCAATCCCTACATGAGCCCAGCAGGGTTTATTCTATTTATATGGTTAAAATCTCATGTGATTGTTCATAGACATCTGTGATCAACTAAGTGCCCATGCTTCCTACCAGATGATTCTTCCATAGTTAACTGTGTATCTTTTTCAGTAATATGCTTATACAAAATGATAACAGTCATGAATGTGAAAGTGGCAAAATATCAGATCTTGCCCAAACATAATTACTAGCACAAACAACATCTTTTGCGCCAAAGTTATTTCAACTTTAGTTAATGTGGACCATGCACAGTGTTGTTTCCGAGTTACTGTATAGTTGACTTTAACGACCCTCTGATCTCTAGCATGCACCAAACAGTGGCTTCCACATTGAATACGTGAGGCTTTTGATCTTTGGAAGATACAGCAGACTGGATGTATGGGCATCTCCAATCATCACTCAGATATCAAATAATTGTAAATATGCAGCGTGTTATTTTAATGAAACACCAATATTGATGTGTAATTCTGAAACATTTGTGACCGTCAGCTAACAAGGCTAGCTAGAAACTCAAATCAATTGTTGTCTCTTCTGAATACTACAGTACAGTGGTGTTGATGTTTGTTGTGAATGGGTGTTGTGGTCCAGGAAAACCCTTCATAAAGATCAAGTTTCAAAAATTTAGATGATATTGTGTCTGTTTTCCTCGTTTATTTCTAAACAGTATGTTCATTTACTTCCAAACAGTGTGCTTTTTATTTCAATCTTTTACATATACAAGAAGCTGAGTCAAACATGTTTTAAGTTTGGGAAGTGCTGAATCTTCATTCTGAGAAAATGACTTTGAAACAGGCGAACTTACATCATAATTTATGCAATTCGACTGCATTAATGCGCAGAAGTATGGAGTCAAAACCTCTAGAGGGGTTGGGTAGAATGTTGATTGATGTTACAGTAAAAACCTAAAAAAAAAGAAAACCTTGAAAGCAAAAATCATTTTGTTTTGCACCTAGCGCAAAAACTGTCTTGGTCTGACTCCCGATTGGTTTTCCTGGATCGCCACACATTAAAATTAAGTGTAAGGGATGCATCGGTCTTCATTAAAGTGTAATAGACTTATTATAAGCATAATGGCAATGAGCAGATTTTAAAATGGATCCATAAAGGAAATGAACACTAGAAATCGTATTTGATATTGGAATGCCATAACTCGGCTGCAGATTATACGTAGAATGGGCATGACGGTGCTGTGTTGCTCTGAAGTTGGCCTTTTTTTGTGACTGCGAGGTCAAAACTTAGTATATACTTCATTGGAACCATTTTGTATTTCATGTTGCTGATCGATGTTGAAACCACAGCGCAAATTTCACTAGTAGAAAGCGTGAACAATTCCTTCATCTATCTGAGATTCGTACATCACACTGAGGACGTGGGTTGATAATCTTATACCAACGCATTACTCCTGATCCCAGAACGTTCAAATTTCACCTCATATCATATCAGCCAAGTCATTATTCTTGCCTATAGATCAGTGCTGACTGGAGACTCTAGAATCGGCTAGGGAATCAGTCCTCTTTTGAACACTGCGTAAATGAGAATGTCTAATGTTGATATTGTTCCCAGTACTACAGTAATATCCCATCTACAAACTCAGTCTACTCTACTCTAGAAACGTTTTAAAGTGCTGTTCCCCCAAAATGTGTTGATGGCACTTGAGATAGTTAGACTCTCAAGGGATGAAGTTGACACATAAGGAATTTTACAAAAAAGCATACAAAAGGGACCAATGACTAGTCTAAATATCTGTGCGAATGTTTCAGTTGTAGTTTTGGGTCTCTAGATAGTGTTTGCCATGAAAGAAAAGCTGACTTTGTGAACAGTTTCTTTCATCAACAAGGATCAGGTAAACACAACGAGTTTGTCAAGATCTGAAGTAGTTGGTAGGTCTGATCACACTCCAGAGTGCTTATTATGAAAACTCATCATCTCAAAGTACAGTATTATTATTGTGAAACCATGTCAGTCTTACAGTGATTGCTGAGTTCCATTAGCCTTGTGGGTATTGCCAAACATGTTTTATATGAAATAGGAAATTCAGGAGAGCAAGTGCATTCTGAGTGCATTCTGTCTCTTTATCGTGTAAATAATTTATCTGATTATTTTGGCAAACTTTAGTTCTCATAGTATTTATATTTATGCTACATTCCAGATTTTTTTTTATATGGCTGTACATTCTGCTAATACTGTTTGTTGCATATTGCATGTACAGCAGTTTTCACTAACATGTTTAGACAAAGCACTGTTTGTGCTATTTACTATGAAGTTTTTTTTTTTCCCTGTTTAAAAACGTCAAATTTTTTTATAATGAAAAAAAAAGCAAATATTGGAGCCTTTGCTACGCAGAGAAATTATTTTTGCTCGTTATGGTAATCGATTCCATCTGTTGTCTCATATGTAAGAGTCTTTAAGGAGTAAAAAGATGTGGCGCATGTTGTTCATAAACTTCAAGTATTCATATTTATTTCAGCTTCTTTACTTTATGCAGCAATGTTAGGAAACTGAAGGTTCAAATCCTAAGGATGAAAAAAAGTCAACATCCTGTCCATAATTGACTGTGACTTTATTCTTCAGGTTTCTTGTGCTTGCATTTTTTTATTTTCTTGAGATTAGATTAGAATTACTATTAAATCATTGTGTTAATAGAGAAAAAATGTGTTCAGAGGCTTTCCTTGTTCATTTACTTTGCCTGTGTGTTTGTCTGGAGGTGTGCTGTAATATTTCCTTTTTCATGTGTGTTGTGGGTGCTGATCTCAGGAAACTATTATCTCCAAATACAATTATTATTTGACCATGAGATTTCACAATGTATAGTAAAGCACGGATAATGTGTACACCTTGGGACCAACCAAACTTATAAACAGACATACATATTAATTATACATGTAATCGTAAAGAGGAAAGAAATTCTTAGATCACAAAATAATGTTGTATTCACAATCCGTGTTCACGTACGAAACATGTCCATATTACGTGTGCTCCACTGTATAGCTAAGACCCAGTAATGCATAACATTATAGAGGCATTTCATTTTTCTAGGTGTAAATCTTACTACTCACCTAAGCGCTTTACCCAAAATCTCAGTTGGCCAAAAGAAAATAGAATCCGCGTCCAAAGACCTTCTTATTTCAGGGTAAAATGTTACACTTAACCCGATAACGAGTTTCAGGGAACCTTTGAAAACACCAAAAGTGATGTCCTGACATGAGTAGGAAAATGCTAAGATAATTTTTACCTATGGAATGGAATGACCCTCTCCATTTTTACACAAGTACATGTATGTCTCGGGCCAGAATACAGCCAAGCCAAACTCTTGTCTTCTAATCACAGTGCAACGATTGCATACATTAAGCTTTCACCCTGGCGTAGCGTAATGGTAGTCAAATAGTCACTGACTACCACTTGAAAAAGGAAGGCCACATAAGATGTTAAACAGAAAAAAAAAAAAGAACAACAGATAGCAGAAAATAATTCAAATAGGATATGCCAGCTCTCATCAGTCACAGCTTAGTAGTAATAGTAGACTGACCAAAAAAAAATAAAAAGCGCTATGCGTCATCTCACATTTTTTACTATACTATAAAAGGCGACCCCTAGTGCCGCACCTCTTCTACCGTACTAATGCTATATCAATAGAGCGGCAATTGCACCTGACTGAGCCCCAAACGCAGCCCAACCTGGCTAACCAAGTAGTCACTTTGGAAATTTGACTACACAGGTTAACTCGCGGGCAGCTCCTCTTGTACTGTATCATACGCAAAAAAATCATCACTCTAACCCAGATTGAGCCCCAAAGGTATCACCGGGTAGTATAAAAATGTCCATGCCTGTAGGCAAAAATCAAAATGTCTACGAAGGACTAACGAGGTCAGACGACTGACTTTCTCTTTTCCCATTGGCCGTAGTGGAATGAGGTCGTGCATGTTAGTTAAGGCTTGCATCATCTCGGTGCCAGGGTTGCCAGACCTAACTCTTTTGGAGCTAAATACCATATATTATTATCTGTCAGTTTAAAAAGCTCTTAGTTCTCAAATAACTGATTCGCTTTTTGACTCTTTCTGGGTCCAACATAATTCAGGTTAATATTTGTTAATTTTCTTTATAAAAAAATTACATATACCTCTCTCAAAATGGTATTTCGTATGATCAGGCTTCTGTCATAATTTACCAATGAACAAAGATTTGGAAAAAACAAAAAAAGACCCCTGTTTCCATTTAACACTCAGTTCTTATGATGTCAATCTGGTGTATGTAGAATGAATAATGATAACTATAATACCCACGTATTTCCAGTGAACGAACAGTTTGTAGAAAATTTCTCGTTAGTCAAGTCCAGACTGCAGCAGGCCGATTCCGGACATGGTTTGGCTCTCGTTTGGTATGCGATTTGGCTTCAACTCGGGAAAAAAAAGTCTGACAACCCTGCTCGGTACTTCTAACTATAAATATCTTAGTCTAGGGCTAGACCCTAGATAATTTGAGACCGTGTGTTTTGGCAAGATGAATTCAGTAACCCCCTTACAAACGTGGCTGTTGTTTTAAAAGCAGCCAATGTTGCCTGCAAGCTCTCTTTTAGATTCTCAAGAATTAAAATAATATAGACTAGACACGTTCAACTATGAACCAGAAACGAACATAAAATATGATGTCCCTAACGATGGAAGTAAAGCTGATCATTAAAACTTTTCCTTCAGCAATACCGCCATAATAATTTTACCTATATAAAAGACGTTTCAATTTTATTTACAAGGAGTAATCATTAGGTGAGTACAGTTATTACAGTGCTGTTATTGTTGAGTAAGTTGAGCGAACGAACGAACGAGCGAACGAACGAACGAGCGAACGAGCGAACGAGCGAACGAGCGAACGAACGAGCGAGCGAACGAACGAGCGAGCGAACGAACGAGCGAGCGAGCGAGCGAACGAGCGAACGAGCGAGCGAACGAGCGAGCGAGCGAACGAGCGAGCGAGCGAACGAGCGAACGAGCGAGCGAACGAGCGAGCGAACGAGCGAGCGAACGAGCGAAATAGCAGACGAACGAACAGACGAACGAACAGACGAACAGATAAATGAACAAACAGACAATCGACAAATAAACGAAACATCAAGCAAGCAAGCGAGCAAGCGAGCGAGCGAACGGTCAAACGTATGGGCAGGCGGGCGGACGGTCGGTCGGTCGGTCGGTCGGTCGGTCAAAGAAACAAAGGAATGAATACACGAAAGAACGAACGAATAGACAAAGGAAAGGAATTAATTGATATCATCCTGATTCGTATTCAATTAAACAAAAACTGATTTATTTTTTTTTTTTGGCAAGAGGAGAGATTTTGGTAACTGGATTCTCTAGACTTTTGAGGCAAAAACTGAGGCTGAAATAGCAAGGTGTTTTTCATCTCTCTCTATCTCTCTCTCTTTATCTATCTCTTTCTCTTTATCTCTCTACTCTCTCTCTCTCTCTCTCTCTCTCTCTCTCTCTCTCTCTCTCTCTCTCTCTCTCTCTCTCTCTCACACTCCCCTTGCAAGAATGTGTTAGTGAACAAACACCAGAATTTGGGAGAGGTAGGGTGGGGGAGGGGGTATTACTTTATTTGGGGNAAAAAGTACTTGACAACTTTATAGTTTTACAATGACAATTTAGGAGATCTCATACAAAGAGTACCAGGTCATCAGTCTGTTAAGCCGAAAAGATATTTCACTTAACTCGGATTTTCTGGACTTTTAGAATATCTTTCTTCACTATCTGTCTTTTGTAAATGGTCCGCGCAAACAATAATGACAAAATGTGACGCAACTTGCAGTAGTAACAGGATTTTGGAGGAGACGTTTTCAAGCACTAAGACCTCAAATCCAGTCAAATTTCGGCACTGATGAGACGACGGGCATTAATCAGCAAATCAGTGATCAATGTAAACAAGCTAATCATGGCCCACTACTTCTCACTTCACATTTTATGCACAGATTCTAGCTTAGAGTGCTAAACTGAATTTAGAAGCCAGTATCTCTCAATTTTGGAATGTGGCTGCCTAAAGGTAGCTTTTTCAGCCATTAACATTCTTAGTAAATAAACACTAGGTTATAGATCCATTTTAACTGGAATAATCGCTGGTAAATCAAGGCTGTATGCCTGGACATCTGGACTTCGAAGCCTATTATGTCAAGCTTTTAACGACCGATAAGCTTTTCGTGATTTCCTTACCAAACTTCACGATTTAATGTGATGCAGCTGATGGAATGTTGGTGTTTCAATGTTTTGCAGACTTTATCTGTTCCAGCATAGCTTTGTTCGACAACTGTATACATTTGAACTAGATGGAACTGTCATCCAGTGCTAAGTCGCAGGTCGTATGTCATCCAGTGCTAAGTCGCAGGTCCTACGACAAACTTATCATTCCTTCAAAAGTGGATGTTTAAAAATAAGGGCAAAAATTTATTATACAACTACAGTATTGGCTGTTTATTTATGGCCTCTATAGTTATCCTTGCAGGAAAAGAATTCTCTCGATCTAAATTTCCTCAAGACGAAAAACTGTTTCGATGGAAAAAAAAAAACAAAACATAAAAGACTGGGCAACTTGACTCAGCAATTTTGGCATGGGATCTCCTGATTTTGTAATGTACAAGGCATCTTTTCTCACCTGGCAAAGGGAGGAGGAGGACATAATACACCGTCTGTGTTGACGTAAGATTGCATTTGTAAATTAGGTTCATTCTGTGACCCAATGCATGAACCTGATATTGCTCGGGGAAAAGACAGTCAATCTTTTTTTTTTTCTTTTAATTTAGGAAAAAAAAATCAACCGAATATGAAGTAAAAAAATCTGGCGAAATGAATGTCACTTCAAAAAGCTCAGAGAGAAATAGATGGTCATCGAAAACCATAGCCTAAACTGCTTCAAAACTCATAGGTCAAGTGGTGCCAGCCTTGCACAGTTGTGAATATCCTAAAGTCTGGTTATTATATCATGAAGTTTATTGTAAAACAGATGGAAAGAACTGACTGACCAATCCATCCCTAATGCGTTGTGGTTCTAGTGTGGAGGCAGCGTGGCTGTGAGTGTTTGTGAAACGGAAGACTTTCAAGTCTAAAGTTTATGTGTTTGACTCGCACACTGGGCGGTTTACATTGTAGTGTCCTTGGGAAAGACACTTCATTTCCATTTCCTCACTCGACTCAGGTGTGTGAGTACCTGGTTTTNATTTTCCATTTTTATTTTAAAGTTCTGAAAATTGAACCATGCTGAAATTAGCAATGCATACAAACCATAGATTGCTATATAATTTGATATTCAGTGATGTTATTGCTCTATAATTGTAGACTTGAGTTGTTTTTTTTTTTACTTTCTCTTGGGGATAAAAAGGCAATTAACCTTGAATCGGTTGATTTTTTTTTACCGACATTCGAATCTGACTAACCAGTATTTTGTGGAATGAAAATCATGAATCAGATAATGATTTTATCATAGGATAGGAGGGAATATCAAAACGACATCTGGTACTATAATATAGTCTTAAAGACTCGAGTATTTCCCATAATTTCAAGTTGATAAGATTTCTCTACCATCTGTGTAATCATGACAATATCAGCATTTTTAATGCGAGGTTATCGACCTCATGCATGGGGTCACAGACTTTCAATTTCGGCTTTTAAATCCGTTTTGGATAATAGCATTTAAATTCAAGTTCGGGTTAATATTCTTGAGAAGGTTACACTTTTATGAGAAACTGTTTTTTTTTCTCTCGCAATGATGCATACGATCTCGTCTTTCCATTATCATTTTCATGATATCCACATTTATAAGTCAACACAGATGATATTTTATAATGCAGGCTCAGGCTGAGGACTTAACGACCAGTAGTTTCTGTTTCAAGCATCCGCCGCCCATGTCTCTTATGTCTTTGCATCTGTCCTGATGCCGTCCGCTCTATCTGCCATTCTGCACAATGGTAACATGTATTAGCTGCACTGTTTGTTGATAGCAGTTGTCAGGAGCATGTTGTGCCGTAAGGATTTCTTCCTAGACCAGCTGAGCATACCTGGTGCAGTTCCCTTGACCAGGTGGCCGAATTACAGATGACAGTTTATCTAGATGACAAAGACAATGAAAGAAGGAAAACAAATATTATAAGGAAAATAAAATGGAATTGAATGAAGCATTGAAAAAGCGATGAATGAACAAAATCAGAATGTAAAGCTCAAGGATGGAGATTATTTTCTCACAGTGCTCCACTGAAATTAGACCATAATAATCCCTAAATTCAGCTGGGAATAAAAAGATAACAGTGGCACAGCATTTATTTTAAACAAGGCAAGATATATAGCTGTCTACCCACAAATGTTGGCGATCATAAATAATAAACACACAAATACTTGAAAAAAAAACGGTGTTTCGTAATAAACAAATATGCGTGTCCGCAACAGAGATAACAATACTCTGAGGCTTGTAAAGAGTCTAGTAGGGAGAGTTTCCAATGAAAAGTTTTCCTGGTGAGCTTGTCCGATTATAGATCTTATCTTGATCTAAATCAAGGAGTGATGTCTTGCATCTTTCTTTTGCTCTCGCTCTCTCTCTCCCTCTTTCTCTCTGCCCTTTATCTTTTTCTCGTCCTCACCACCCCCACTGGCTCTACTCAGTGTTCACAGATATACTTGCTTATGACGTCATTTTACTTATCGATCTCTAAGAGCACCTTTTCTACTTGCTGTTGACCAGAATATGTCAAATCTAATCTTGTTTAGGCTGAAGTTGTCTAGGAGACATCAGGACCCTCCTATCTCTCTTCTCTCTTCTAGCAATAAATTCAAAAAATGCAAATGGAAATAAATAAAGTTAGTCGGAACGTCTCTTTATTGACTCAGAGGGCAGGTATTGCACAGTGCTGCCCAGTAAATGAAATGTAAACGTGCTTTTTGTTTTTCCGGGTGGTTTTTGTATATCCGGGTGGCGTTTTTTTTGTGTTGTTTTTTTTTTTGTCCGAGCTCAATTTCGTGGTACTGCTTACAAATTAAGTACTACCATGGATTTTTTTTTCACAACATTTTCATATTGCAACATGCGGACACTCAATACACGTGGATTCAGAAAGGGGCGGTATCCGAGAGGTATCCAAGCAAATTATATCCACACGAATCTACATTTTTATTACCTCGGCAGGTTAGAGCCTTCAGTAGCTATCTCAGCTCGCCGGGTAGCAGCATAAAATGCCGCTGCCATTTTTTTCTGCTTTATAAGCTCTGATGACTTGCAGTCTCACAATAGCGGTCTCAGTCTTCAGCCTGGTAGACGGGTGGGCTGTGAAAATTGTCACTGAAAGGACACAAGAAAAACTGTTTAACTCGAGGAATCAACTTGCTCCCATGGGTCTCATTATGCAACCCGTCCCGAAACTGAATGAATGATTCTCATGTCACATCAAACCCCTGCAACATCCCCATCCCCTCCCCCCAACCTTTTTTTCCTGCTGTTCCCTGGTCCCAATCACCATCACCAACCATCATCACCTTTATCTCTAAAACTACCACCACCGCCACCACTACCACTACCACCACCACCATTATTTTTCACTGAAGGTTCATTTTATTTGTCACCTGATGAAGAATCACTTCTTTGATTCGAAAATTTGTAATTATTTTATATCATTATAGAAGTCCATTTTGAAGTTTAAGTATTAAAGTTTNTGAAATATCTCCTGTAGCCAACAGTGAAAAAAACACTGACATCTTCATACCTTCATTTCCTCATTTCGTGCAGCAGGCTTGGTCTCTCCATTCTTCAGTTGCCGGCCTGGTGTCTTCGCCGTGAAGCCTTCCATGAGAGTGATATGGAAGAGGTGGCTTGATAGGGGATATCTGGTTGACGACATGATAGACTGGCTTGGTAGGCATGACACTTACGGTTAGACAGGTAGATGTCTTAATATTACATGTGGCCTTGCAGACGTGATCAGGCAGGCATGATTTCGTAGAAGTGACCAGGATGTCATAGCCTGGAAGATGTGATTGGTAGACATGACTTGGTGGGTGTGATCTGGTAAATGTGGCTGAGTAGGCGTGATCTGATAGACATAAGCAGGTAGACGTGACATAGAAGGCGCAATTTAATGAGAACAATTTGAAGGACGAGATCAATTAGACATGACGTGAGAGGCGTCATCTGATAGATAAGATCTGGTGCTGGATGTTATCTAGCATTCGTTATCTGGTAGACATGACCAGGTAGATGTGGCCTGGTATAATGTGATCTGGCACATGTGTTCTGGTCGGTGTGATCTATTAGGCGTGATCGAGAGGGAATGCCCTGGCTGGCGTGATCTGGTAGATGTGAATAGGTAGATGTGAATAGGTAGACGTAATCTCGTGGACGTAACTTGTAGGCTTGATACGTCAGATGTGACCTGTAAGCATGAAGTGGTAAACGCGACTGTAGGCGTGATCTAGTCGTAATACGGAAGTCATGGCTTGGTAGGCGTGAAGAGGTAAACGTGGTTTGTTGGGTGTGATCTGATTAACGTGATTTGGTAGAAATGATTTGGTGGACGTGACCAGAAAGATGCGGCCTTGTTGTCGTGATCTTGTATACGTGACCTGATAGTTGTAATATGATAGATCTGGGTTGATTGAAGTCATCTGGTAGACGTTATCAGATAGGAGTGACGATGGTAGGCTTGCTATGGTAGACCTGATCTTTTAGGCATGATCTGTTTGGTGTGATTTGATAAGTGTAATAAGTGGAAACACCTTGAAGATTGCGATATAGTAGATCTGGCTTGGTAGGCATGTTCTGGTAGACGTGACCTAGAGGGCATGGATTTGTCGGCGTGATTGAGTAAATGTGGTCTGTTCGATCTGACTATGAAGGTTTGGCTTTGATGTCATGACCTAGTCGGCGTTTTCTGACAGACTGGGCCTGAAAAGATGAGTAAAATACAGTAGAACTCTTGTATAAATGCCAACCTCCCCCCCCCNATAAAAAAAAACCGATGCTTCAATAATATAGGCTGTGGGAGCCTAATTGATCCCAAATCAAAAACTATTAAGTCTAGACCCAATAACAGCCGACTATACAATGTGTCCTCTAGATAAATTGTGTCAAAATAACGGTATAACTTGAATCCATACCGCAAAAGCGCGAAATGCCTGAATTTGTTTAAAAAGGTTAATGGATATATCTCTTGCCGGCAGCGGGCCTGTGGTCTGCAAAAGAAACAAAAAAGCCACTTTAACTCCTGTTTATTTGACACTGAAATTGCAAAAAAAAATCGTGAAAAAAAGCCCCCCTCCTCCCCCCCATTTTAAACAGTATATAATATATATAAATTAAGCACGGTGGTGGCTTCAGACCTACTAACTAGTCCTGGGCTCTTGGCCATCGCCAACGTTCTTGTGGTTCGATGGAAAATTGTATTAAATTGTACAGAGAGGCTTGTCATTTGGCTCCTGCAAATTCAAAGTCATTATCAAAAATTAAATGCTCATGAGNGGGAGGGGGGAGGGGGGGGAGAGTAACTGCTGTTTTTGTGATATGAATATGTTTTTCTCGACTCCCATTATTCAGTCACACCTCTATAATATTGCGATTTTCCTTCCCCGCGAAAAAGGCAGTTTTAAACAAGAGATTTGACTTATACATGTAGTTTTACGCTTTATCTCTTATTTGCAGACTTAATAACAGTTTCCACTCTGCTAAAGTCGGTCTGAAGAGATAAGTTCAATAAGAATAACATTTTATACACTAGCTATGCATTCATCTGACTACCTACCATAGCAACAACAACAACAACAACAACAACAACAACAACAACAACAACAACAACAACAACAAATATTCAGCGACGGAACTGGAACTCTATTTGTGCCATTTCAAAATGTTAAAATTTTACAAGGAAACCACCGTTCCCTACGCCCTTTCCCATGCATCCGCCCCTGCTGCTTTCCTTTCTGAAATGTTCGAAAACCTTACATCAATGCTTCTATGAGGTTGTCTAATCTTCACACTTTGAATTTCAAAAGTTGCTTAAAAACAACATGTCTCTCAAACAATGCACATCGTCGAATCTGATTGCTTACATCTTTGCGATAGATTCCTTTCATCGCATCAAAACACTTCAGTACTTACAAAGGTCTGTTTGTGTGGCAATGTGGCTAGAAAATGGTATGGTTTGGCCATTAGCAAAGTATTTAAACTTAATGATTGTTCATCCCCCCTCCCCCCCCCCCCCCCTTTTTTTTTGTTGTCTCCTCTCCCAAGCCAGAAAAAAAGAAATAAAATGGTAAAATAACTGTATTATTTGGTTATCATTGTGACCTGTAGTGCAGTCTCTCTTTCTCCCTATTTCCCTCTCTCCCTTCTCTCTCTCATTCTCTCCCCCCCCCCCCCCCCCCCCCNCCCCATTACCGGCCCGGTTTGTGGAGGCTATGGGAATGCTACTTACGCCCCTGGAAGTTGTTGCTTTAAATCAGAAAACTTTTAGCTGTTAAATCTAACAACTGCTTAATATTATCATTTTGTGCACGGAAATAAAGAACCGAAGGGATGAACTTAGGAAGACAGGATGAAAGTAATGATGTAGGTATGGTCTAACAACTGTGTAAAGCATGTAAATGTGTACAGCCGCGCATGTCTATGAGTGTAGGTGCTTAAATCAGGCTCCAGTGTTAACGTGTTTTCTTGGTGGATAACCTGTTTGTATTTTTGAACCGCTTGGTTGGTGGTGGTGGTGGGTGGTGGTGTTGGTGTTGGTGTTGGTGTTGGTGTTGGTGTTGGTGTTGTTGTTGTTTTATTTCGAAAATGAGAAGTGGGGATGGGGGGAAAGGCATAGCGTACCTGGGAAGGAGCAGACAGTTAATCACTTCTATGGCAGACAAGAATTTAAGCGAGCAAAACTGATGAACTGAAGGGAGAATAAATGAAGGGATGGACAGACGGACTGACGGACGGACGCGGGCAGGCAGGCAGGCAGGCAGGCAGGCAGGCAGGCAGGCAGGCAGGCAGGCAGGCAGGCAGGCAGGCAGGCAGACAGGCAGGTGGACAGGCAGACAGACAGATAGGCAGGCAGGCGTGCATGCATGTGGGCAAAGACAGACAGACTGACAGACTGGTGTGTGGGCAAACAGACAGGCAGACAGAATGGCGGATGAGCGGGCACACAGACCAACGGGTAGGCAGGCAAACAGACATAGAGAGACACACAGATACACACACAAAGAAAGAGATAGAGGGAGGGAGGGAACAGAAAAAAGGCAAGGCACACGAGCACGCCAAAATGCGAGTATGTAAAAGCTATGCATTTTGCCAAGAAAAAGCTGTTAGGAAGCAGGGAAGCCAGCAGGTAACTGGAGGGCCGACGGACGGATGGACGGATGCACGGAAAAACTGACAGGTAACGCAGCACGCAGGCAATTTCTAAGGTAACGAAGTAAGCAGCAAGGCTAATGGAAACTAGGGTAAGAAAGATGACTGACAGAAATATGAAAACACCAAGATGGGAAGACAGGATGACACAAAGGTGGACAAAAGGGAAGCCAGACATGCTGGTAGAAAAAATATATATCAGGCAAACAAGCAGATTGGTAAAGGGAAGCAAACCAACTTATGGGAAACCGGGCAGGCAGGCAGACTAGCAAGCAGTATAGATGGACCTGTGCGCAGGCAAAAAAAAAATCTAGACAGAGAAGACAAACCGATTGCGGCAAATGACTGATAGAGGTAAAAAGTAGATAGGTGAGACAGGCAAATAGACAAGCCAGGAGTAAAAAAATAGGTACGTGAGACAGGCAAAGAGACAAGCCAGGAGTAAAAAAGAAGGTAGATAAGACAGGCAAAGAGACAAGTCAGGAGTAAAAAGGGGGTAGATAAGACAGGCAAAGAGACAAGCCAGGAGTAAAAAGGAGGTAGGTGAAACAGGCAAAGAGACAAGCCAGGAGTAAAAAAGTAGGTAGATAAGACAGGCAAAGAGACAAGCCAGGAGTAAAAAGTAGGTAGATAAAACAGGCAAAGAGACAAGTCAGGAGTAAAAAATAGGTAGGTGAGACAGGCAAAGAGACAAGTCAGGAGTAAAAAATAGGTAGGTGAGACAGGCAAAGAGACAAGCCAGGAGTAAAAAATNTAACAACTGCTTAATATTATCATTTTGTGCACGGAAATAAAGAACCGAAGGGATGAACTTAGGAAGACAGGATGAAAGTAATGATGTAGGTATGGTCTAACAACTGTGTAAAGCATGTAAATGTGTACAGCCGCGCATGTCTATGAGTGTAGGTGCTTAAATCAGGCTCCAGTGTTAACGTGTTTTCTTGGTGGATAACCTGTTTGTATTTTTGAACCGCTTGGTTGGTGGTGGTGGTGGGTGGTGGTGTTGGTGTTGGTGTTGGTGTTGGTGTTGGTGTTGGTGTTGTTGTTGTTTTATTTCGAAAATGAGAAGTGGGGATGGGGGGGAAGGCATAGCGTACCTGGGAAGGAGCAGACAGTTAATCACTTCTATGGCAGACAAGAATTTAAGCGAGCAAATCTGATGAACTGAAGGGAGAATAAATGCAGGGATGGACAGACGGACGGACTGACGGAAGGACTTGCGGGCGGGCAGGCAGGCAGGCAGGCAGGGAGGCAGACAGGCAGGTAGGCAGACAGACAAATAGGCAGGCAGGCGTACATGCAAAGACAGACAACTGACAGACTGGTGTGTGGGCAAACAGACAAGCAGACAGGATGGTGGATGAGCGGGAACACAGACAAACAAGTAGGCAGGCAAACAGACATAAATACTCACAGACACACACACACACATAGAAAGAGAGAGGGAAGGGAAGAGAAAAATGTTGCCGAGAAAAAGCTGTTAGGAAGCAGGGAAGCCAGCAGGTAACTGGACGGCCAACGGACGGACGGACGGACGGATGCACGGAAAAACTGACAGGTAACGCAGCACACAGGCAATTTCTAAGGCAACGAAGTAAGCAGCAAGGCTAATGGAAACTAGGGTAAGAAAGATGACTGACAAATATGAAAACACCAAGACGGGAAGACAGAATGACACAAAGGGGGACAAAAGGGAAGCCAGACATGCTGGTAAAATATATATATATCAGGCAAACAAGCAGATTGGTAAAGGGAAGCAAACCAACTTATGGGAAATCGGGCAGGCAGGCAGACTAGCAAGCAGAATAGATGGACCTGTGCGCAGGCAAAAAAAAATCTAGACAGAGAAGACAAACCGATCGCGGCAAATGACTGATAGAGGTAAAAAGTAGGTAGGTGAGACAGGCAAAGAGACAAGCCAGGAGTAAAAAATAGGTAGATGAGACAGACAAAGAGACAAGCCGGAGGGTAGAAAGTAGACGACACAGATGAATTAGGAGGTAGAAAGTAGGTAGGCAAGACAGATATTATACAGGTAAGCCAGGAGGGAGAGAGTAGGTAGACAAAAAAGAAAAAGAGACAAGCTAGGAGTAGAAAGTTGATAAACGAAACAGGCAAACGGACAGGCTAAGAGGTAGAAAGTAGATAATTGACACAAAGAGACAAGATAGGAGGCAGAGAGTAGTTAGACGAGGCAGACAATAAAATAAAAATGGGGATAAAAAGTAAGTGAGACAGACAAAAAGACAAATAAAGAACTAATAAGAGTATGGATGTTTGGGTATGTGGATGTGTGGGTATGTGGATGTGTGGGTATGTGGATGTGTGGGTATATGGATGTGTGGGTAGATGGATGTGTGGATGTGTGGCGTGGATGTATCGATACTATGGAACCCCACGTACCCAACACTGCATCAAATCCTCCCACAACAAACATCCAGACTTCAGAAAGCGCAAGGGAACGACCCCCTCACCCAATCCGTGCTACCCCCATGACTGTATCTCACCAGATCTTTCATCCTCACTCCGCCCGCGTGGCGACCTTAACCACAGCGGGTTGGACCATGTCCTGCAACGACCTTGCATGATGTGGTCATAGTATCTGAGTTGACAAGATTTTAACAAGATCAAACTTGGCATGGCACTATGAAAATTTAAAGTCGGCCTTATTATTATAAGTTTAATTGTTGGGCGTGCCACCATTTTGTCAGAGTTTGACAGGAAGAAAATAACACTAGAATGCTTCACCTCAACACAGGAATGGCGTCATTCTAGTCAACCTATTACAGAGTCCAAAGAGTGCTCTACATACCTTGAATTTATTTAAATAATCTGCTAAAACAAAAAAGAGTGTATATGACTTGGTTGGCATTGTTGCTTGCCCCTTTATAATTTAACATTGGTAGTTTCTACATGGTAAATCAGTTTCTCATTTTGTATATCTCATAGTCCTTCGAACCGTACAATCAAAATACGATACATTGTTCAAAGCTCAGAAAATAAATTTATACAATTTATATTAATTTGTTATTTGTATGCTTAGCTTCTTCGATAGCATTGTGAATAATATTGTTTAGCAGCACAGAGTACGGATAATTGTGATATATTGCGCACTTGAACTTTACATCAGCAAAAAGTAGATGTAATATAGCAGCAACGACTTCTTGTGGTGCACAACTTTTCTCATACCGCGGTTGCCAAAACAAAGTTCAGCAGCACAGAGTAAAGATGGTTGGCATATATACTGTGCACATGAATAAGAAATTCTTGATGAGTATGAAAACAGATCATATACATAACCATCAGCAAAAATGCCCCAGTGTCTTCTCCAGGGTGAGCAATAGCACGATTTGCCCAAGCGATTTCAAACTCATCCTTAACGTTACATTGAACGCGCGCTGATTTCTTCTCCTTTCCCGCACTCCAAAGTTTGATTATCCGAGAAAAATGCACACCCTCTCTCCTTTATGACAAGGCTGGGGGTGGTGAGGCGTCTCTTCCGGCTCATATGACCTGGTGAGAGCATTGGTACTGCCGATTCCTTCCAGTGCACAACTTTTCTCAAACCTTAGCCACCGGAACAAACTCTAGTAGCATAAAGTAAGGATGGTTGACATATATTGTGCACATGAATATGGACATTGTGATCATGGTCAGGCAATAATATTTCAAGCAAGTATGACATTCTGTGGCCAACAGTTAATATCACTGATTTTTATCTTGCAGCGCACATTTTTTTTCACATTCCATTCATCAAAACAAAGTCTAGCGGCGTAGCCTAAGCATAGCTGTGGTATTTTGTGCACAAATAGGGGATTCTATATACCACATTGGTCATGTGCCAGATTCATGGCCTGCAATAGGATCATACTAGGCCGATACGGTGTAATGATTGCACGCGTTGTTGTTGTTTTTTTTTCTGAACCCAGTCAAACATATCAAAATACACGTATGGGCTGCTTATCGAACCCAATATCAAATGCTTCTTAGGCTCTACGTCTTCGATCAAAATAAAAGGAAAAACTGGGCAATAACATGATTACATTAACATATTCATGACCTCACACTGAGATACTTGACAGTTGAACTTCTCATGGCACAGGGAAAGTGCGACTGTAATATTACATTGCGTATTTGCAAGTTTCAAAACAATATATACATATGATGATATATTTTGTACGTATCTAGTAATAGATATGCTATGCACTAGCATGCTGCATATGTTTTAGAACTGCTGATATTTCAAGTGCACAACTTTTCTCATACTCTGGCTGCCAGATAAAATACAACGTAAATAAATGTTAAAAAGTAGGTGAGGTACATGGCTACCAAATAATGTGTCCCATGTCAACATCAGTTAGCCTAGACTTTATCAAAAATCTACCATTTTACACGGACAATAAAGATCCACATTTTATTATGATTTATAAAACTTATGCAGTCTCTCACTATGTTATTTCACATTGTCTAGTATATTAGAGATATTATGTTATAGTAAAGTTCAGTTGATTTATTCAATGCCCCGACAAACTCAAAACTTTAATAGCAGTTATAAAGTCTTTCTTTCCGTTACTTTCTGCTTCAGTGATATATTAGGATGCTGGTAGTTTGGCCTGACATCATTAACTGAGAATCGTTATCACCAGAAGCAATATGTTACCTGCGGACCAGTGTTTAAAATGTAACTCACTATAAAGCAAGATGGTGCAAGATTGTGCAGAATAGTTTGCAAAACAGTTTTTTGTAGATTACCCCCTCCCCCCCAAAAAAAAACAAAACAAAAAACCTCGTCACCTCCGTCCTGTGCATGGTCATGTGCAAAATAACTTTCTTCTCTGGACAATTGTGTTACTATTTTGTCTCATCAGTTACCAATTTCTTGTCCATCAGTTCCTCAGAAAGACGGCCTCAATGTGCTAAATTATTATTGTCAGATAAAGTTGCTTTATCTACATGTTAAAATGCATTATCTGAGTGTATACACATTTGTTTGTTTTCTACCATCAGTGGTTGAATTTCGGAAATTTTGCTACCTTGGGTTAACATGTAAAAACGAAGGTAATTTTTCTGTAACATCAATTACCAACCCTATAAGGTGTGATTCTATGAGATCCAATTTATCTCTTACGTTAATGTTAATTTTGCCACTTAATTTGCCATTGTATTTTTTATTTGTGTAAAGAAAATTAAATATAATTGACTATAAGTTAATCTAAAAGTGATTTTTGTTTAAAACGTATTGTCCAAATGTCCCCTCAGTTACCATAGAACGACCCAAGAGACAATAAAATTAACCATTTTTTCTAACTAAGTCTTTTACCTCTTCACCTATTGAAACGATTGAAGAGGTCTTTATAATATCTAGTTCTTACTGCATAGATAATACCATGCTGAAGTACAGCTGTGCATCATTCGTGAAAATACATTTTCTATTTAACAACTGTGGGACTCAACCCAGACTGTCTTTATTCTTGGGAACTAAAGATTGTGTTATGCACTTGATTAAATTGACCAAAATGATTATACTGTAGATCTAACCCAGCGTAGATATTAACTGAAAATGTTCACTTTATGGATTCGTAAAAGAAAGGAAATTATATTTGTGTGAGACAAAACATTGTTTACAGCTGAGCTCTGTGGTGGTTTAAGACTAGCACTGAGTTTATTTTGAACATATTGGGTCACCAGAAGGGATGCGCAAACTTAAAGATACAGATAGAATGTAAGAGCAGTTGATACCAGGTTAGAAGTAAATGACGGAATCGTTCACAGATAAGGCAAAACAGTGGCTTCATCCACTTGTTGTCTTCTTCTTAATCCTCTCACAAAATGGTGGGTCCCAAAGTTAACCTATAACTCCATGCCCAACTGACGTCCTTGCCATTTCTACAATAATCTTAAAACTCAGACACTAGGACCACATTTTGGTTGCTGCGGGTGAAAGGATTACATGTACCCGTGATAGTCCAGCCTGGTGTGTTTAAGGACCCAAACGGAGGAAGTGAGGATGGACCTGGTGAGTTTATACAGCCATGGGTGTTAGTAGCACGGAATGGTGACAGGGGCTTTGTTCCCTTGACGCTCTTCTGACAGTCTGATGTTGTCTGGTGGTGCAAGACGATGCAGCTGTGGGTAGTGGGTCAGGTGTATCGGCGTGGTGGTGTGTGGTGAGTGGAGGTGTGGTGGTGTGTGGTGAGTGGAGGTGTGGTGGTGAGTGGAGGTGTAGTGGTGTGTGGTGTGTGGAGGTGTGGTGGTGTGTGGTGAGTTGAGGTGTAGTGGTGTGTGGTGAGTGGAGGTGTGGTGGTGAGTGGAGGTGTAGTGGTGTGTGGTGTGTGGAGGTGTGGTAGTGTGTGGTGAGTGGAGGTGTAGTGGTGTGTGGTGAATGGAGGTGTGGTGGTGTGTGGTGAGTTGAGGTGTCGTGGTGTGTGGTGAGTTGAGGTGTAGTGGTGTGTGGTGAGTGGAGGTGTAGTGGTGTGTGGTGAGTTGAGGTGTGGTGGTGTGTGGTGAGTGGAGTTGTAGTGGTGTGTGGTGAGTTGAGGTGTAGTGGTGTGTGGTGAGTGGAGGTGTGGTGGTGAGTGGAGGTGTAGTGGTGTGTGGTGAGTGGAGGTGTGGTGGTGAGTGGTGAGTGGAGGTGTAGTGGTGTGTGGTGAGTGGAGGTGTGGTGGTGTGTGGTGAGTGGAGGTATGGTGGTGGTGGGGTGGTAGTGGTGGTGGTGAGTGATATGGTGGTGGTGAGTGATATGGTGGTGGTGGTGTGGTGGTGGTAGTGAGTGGTGGTAGTGGTAGATGGACGTGGTTTGGTGGTGGTGGTGGTCAGTGGTGAACGTGGTGAG
Source organism: Ellobium chinense (assembly GCA_033807755.1). NCBI lineage: Eukaryota > Metazoa > Mollusca > Gastropoda > Ellobiida > Ellobiidae > Ellobium > Ellobium chinense. The sequence continues at coordinate 65,717 of JAWQUT010000804.1, forward strand.
TGGTGGTGGTATTGGGTGGAGGTGATGTGGTGATGGTGGTGGTAGTGAGTGATAATGTGGTGGTGGTGGTGAGTGATATGGTGGTGGTGTGTGGTGAGTGGAGGTGTGGTGGTGGTGTAGTGGTGGTGGTAGTGGTGGTGGTGAGTGATATGGTGGTGGTGAGTGATATGGTGGTGGTGGTGGTCAGTGGTGAAGGTGGTGACTGATGGTGGTATTGGGTGGAGGTGATGTGGTGGTGGCGGTGGTAGTGAGTGGTGGTTGTGGTAGGTGGAAGTGGTTTGGTAGCGGTGGTGAGTGGATGTGGTGAAATGGTGGTGGTGAATAGTATAGTGGTGGTGGTGATGGGTGGTATTGGTGGTGAGAAGAGGTAGTGTGATGGTGGTGAGTGGAGATGATGTGATGGTAGGGAGTGGTGGTAGGAGTTGTGTAATTGTAGTCTAGTGTTGCAATGGTAGCGAGTGGTGTTAAGTGATGGTGGTATGGTGTAGAGTTGTAGAGGTGGTAGTGGTGGTGGTGGTGGTGGTCAGTGGTGAAGGTGGTGAGTGGTGGTGATATTGAGTGAAGGTGTTGTGGTGGTGTTGTAAGTAAGTGGTGGTTTTGGTAGGTGGAAGTGATTTGGTAGTGGTGGTGATTGGAGGTGGTGAAATGGTGGTGGGGAATAGTATAATGGTGGTAGTGAGTGGTGGCGGTGGTGATGGGTGGTTGTGGTGGTGAGAGGAAGTAGTGTGATGGTGAGTGGAGATAGTGTGATGGTAGTGAGTGGTAGTGGCGGTTGTGTTATTGTAGTGTAGTGGTGCAGTGATAGTGAGTGGAGTTAAGTGATGATGGTATTGTGTAGAGTTGTAGAGGCTTTGGTGGTGGTGAGTGGAGGTGGTGGTAAGTGGAGGTGGTGGTGAGCAGTGGAGGTGGTGGTGTGATGGTGGTGGTGGTGAATGGAGGTGGTGTGATGGTGGTGGTGGTGAGTGGAGGTGGTGTGATGGTGGTGGTGGTAAGTGGAGGTGGTGTTTTGGTGGTGGTAGTGATTGGTGGTAGTGGTAGGCGGAGGTGGTTCGATAATGGTGGTGAGTGTAGTTGGTGAGTGTAGGTGGTGTAATGGTGGTGGTGAATAGTATAGTGGTGTGGTGGTGGTAGTGATTGATGGTGTAGGTAGGTGGTGGTAACTGGTAATGGTGAGTGGAGGTAGTGCAATAGTCGTGAGTGGTGGTGGCGGTATTGTGGTTGTAGTATAGTTGTGCAGTGGTAGCGAGTGGTGTAAATAATGGCGGTGTAGTGTAAAGTTGTAGAGGTGGTGGTGGTGGTAAGTGGAGGTGGAAGTGAATGTTGGAGGAGGTATTAAGTGATTGGTGAGGTGGAGGTGATGGTGGTGGTGAATGGTGGTGATGGTGATGTGGTGGTAGTGTAGTGGTGCGGTGTAGTGAGGGGGTGGCATCGGGTGATAGCGGTTTAGTAATGAGGTGTTGATGGAGGTGGTGAGTATGGTGGTGATGGTGAGTGGTAGTGTTGGTATGGTGATAATGTTCGTGGTAGTGATGAGTTGTTGAGGAGGTGGTGGTGGTGTGTTGTGGGACTGGTGATGGTAATGTGTTGTAAAGGCGGTGGTGGTGTGTTGTGTGGTTGCATTAGTGAATGGTCGAGGTTATGAATATGCTGATGGACTCGAATGATATGGTGGTGGTGAGTAGTGGAGATTGGGATGAGTGGAAATGGTGATGGCGAATGGCGAAGGTGGTAGTGATGATGGTGAGTAGTGAGGTGATGATGGGATGGTTTTAACTAGTGGTCATAGAAATAATGGTGATGGTTAGCGATGAGGGCGCCGTGGCAATGGTATGGGTGATAATTATAGTAGTGGTGGTAGATGGTGGTAGCACACAATGATGATGCTAATGGGTGTTGATGGTAACGAATGATATGAATGTAGTGGTAGTGTTGATGGAAGCAGTGATGACTTGATAAATGGTTATGCCGGAAGAATGGTGAGAAATGATGATATAGTGGTGGATGTAGTGGAGATGGTGTCGGTGAGATGTCTGAATGATGGTTGTGGTCAGGACTATGTTGTTTTGATGACGGTGAGGGTGACCTTCCACAGTGGTGGAAGTTTGTGATACTAGAGGTGATGTTACTTGATATGAATTGTGAGTGGTGATGTGGATGCCAAAGGTAGTTGTGAGTGAAGATGGTGAGGAAGGGTACAGTTGGAAGTGGTGGTGGATGAGCATCATGACAGTGACGGTGTTTGCTTTGAGAATGACTCTGATGATAATGACGGTCGAGTGGCTGGCGAAATAGTAATTGTGGTATGTCATTGTGCTGATTGTTATGGTGATGCATTATTGTGGTGATTGTTGGTTGCTACGGATAATTATTATCATGATCATCGTTTACTGTTACATTGGTGTATTATTGTGGTAATTGTTGGTTGTTACGGTGGTATACTTTTGTGGTGATTATTCGTTCTTATGGGGATGTATTTTTGTGCTGAATGTTGGTTAGAGTGGTGTATATTATATTGGTGATTGTTAGTTGTCCGATGGTGTTATTATTTTTTTGTGATTGTTGGTTGTTACGGTGGTGTATCATGATGCTGGTTGTTAGTTGTTATGGTGGTGTATTACAGCGTAACTGTTGGTTATTACTGGTGTATGATTGTGACAATTCTCAGTTGCTGTGATTGTGTATCATTGTGGTGATTGTTTATTAAGAAGATGCACTACTGTGGTGATTGCTGGTTATAACGATGGTGTATTACTGTGTTTGATGGTTATTACAACGAAATTTTATAGCGATGATTGTTATTTTTTACTTTTGTGGTAATTGTCAGTTGCAGGGATCGTGTATTATTGTGGTGATTGTTGTTTACTGTGGTGGTGTCCTATTCTGGTGATTGTTGGTTATTACGATGATGTGTCATTATAGTGATCTTGGTTCTTACTCTGATGATTTTTAGCGGTGATTGTTGTTTATTAGGGTTTTGTATTATTGTAGTATTGTCAGTTCTTATGATTGTCGTTTATAATGGTGATTGGTGTGTTATAGTGGTTGTTGTTGCTTTTTCTAATGGTGTACTGATAGTGGTGACTGTTGGTTTTTAACGGTGGTATGTTATTATTTCTCGTGAGAGTTAGCGGTAATGTTTGTTATTACGACGATATATCATATCGATGATTGTTGATTATTACGAGATATGAGAGTTTTTACTCACAGAGTGAAAGACAAGAAGACCCTGAGAGGAAGATACCCCCCCCCCCCCCCCCCCC
>JAWQUT010000804.1:68984-83930 GCA_033807755.1 Ellobium chinense
CCCGTCAAGCAACTCTTTCAGTCATGTGACTTCCTGACACTCTAAAGGAGCTGGGCCACACTTGGGTCATGACTCACAGCTTCTCTCTGTTGACTTTTTTTCTGTCTCGGGAGGAATTTGAATCCGCAGGTTACAGTTTCTTAATTCCTTGCAGCATATGTCCACTGCCACCATGGAGTCCCAGAGAAGGTTGAAGTTTTCATACATTTAAACGTACTATGCAACATTCACCTTTGGCAAAGTTCGTCTCATATCCATGCTGAGCTCTTCTCTGCAGTCTGTGTTAGATTCTTCAAAGTGTGTGATCCCGCCGGTCCTCGTATTCTGAGCAGCCTGAATAGGTTTAAGGCTGATGTGCTCACCAGACACTTTGTTCTACTTCCACAGCCATTACTCTAGTCCTTGTTTCTTTTGTTAGTTCAAGAACAAGATCGCTGAATTTGGCTTTTTACACCTATGTCGATCATCCATCCTGGTCACAAACAGCACTATCAGTTCAATCAGCAGCTTTTGCCCTGTGTTTGGTGAGTGTGCGGTAATGGATGCTCGGATTGCCTCAGTTCTGTCTGACATTCCAACAAATGTACTGCCTTTCAAAGTCGCCCGTAGTATTGTTGCAACGCAGTGCGGTAAATTCGGTGGTGGACTTGCTGCCGGTAGCCTAAACTGCACAAAAGTACCTTGGAACAAACTGGGATACCTGTCTCGTATTTGCCCGTTGTCTGACCTTGTTGGTTGCCGCAGCTAACATCCGCAGGATTCTATTGTGGCGCCTTGTGTACCGTCCTTGTCCTGGTGCCACTTTGCAAAATGTTATCAACTGCATCAAGATTTGCTGTCCATAGCAGAATGGGAAACTAGCACCTCTGGTCTTTCTCTATTTCTTGAGGCCTCAGTAAGTAGGTAAGAGATCATAATACTGGCCTAGTAATGACGCTTAGCCGCAGTGGTGCCAACTGCCATAATATGCCATCTATCATTCTCAGAGGTCTTTGCAGTGCATTCTGCGATTCGTCCATTGTCCTTGCTGGACCTGTCGCACTGCCATCTGGAATCGTCCCTCAATCTCTGTAACTCTGACTTCTTGGATGACCACATTCTCTTCACATTTTAGGATATGCCCTGGTCACCGTCTAATGGCATCATGGCCATTACTTCTTCGGTTGGTTTGCGTGAGCCGATAACCTCTTTCAGATGTAGTGCCTCCTTTCCTGCGTCCATGTGGCACAGAGTGTCCACTTCCTCCCAATGTTCAGCGTGGTTGGACAGACAAAACTGATGCATCTGATGATTCCTGAAACACTGCAAGTCTGCATTTCCCAGCTTTAAACGTCTTAGGTTTCGACTTGAATCTAAGCGCTACTTTAGCACTTGTGCAGGAAAGGGCAGTATCAGTCAAATGTATTGGTCCTCCTAGCCTTTTTTTTTCCTGGTGAACGTAAATCTTCCTTTCGAATGTATCTCCAGTACTTGAGCTCACCTCGTAGAGTTTTGGTATCTGCATACACTGATGGCACCATAATCTTGAACGTGCCGATAAGCCATGTCGGTCAATACTCAAATAGTAAATCTTCTGTCATGTTCTAAGTTCGCTGGACAGCAATGGTTTCCTGAAGAGCGGTATCCTACAGCCTACAAAGGATTTTTACTAGTTCGACACTGACTGTTGGTATTCACCGTGTAGTCACAATGAATATGACATCAGCTGGCTTTCATTTCCTCGGAGTCATATACATTTGGATTTCTTTACGTTGAAGCTCGTGCGGTACCAGGTGGTCAGTTCATGTAGACCGTCAGGATAGTTGTATCATCCATGAACGCTTTCGTTGGTGGCATATGACATCCATGCCCTACGTCGGAATCATTTTCTGAGCTCTTTAAGGCTTTTAGCAATTCTTGCATGGCCAGCGAAAATAGAATTGGAAACATTGTACATCATATGGCAATACCTACTTGCAGATCAGTCCACCTTGCCTTGTATATTCTTGAAAGAAAATCGCATCTGGAAGCCAGTGAAGTACACCTGTAGCATGATTCCCATTGACCCTAAATTGTAGTGCATATTCAGTGCTTGCCATGGTATCTAACGTGGTACTGAGCCATATGGTTTAAGGAGATCGAGACAGATGATGGGTAGATCCAGCTTCTCCGTCCCAGCCCTCTGAAAGGCTTCTCAAAATTAACCATTAATAATTAATATTCTGAAACTCCTGGAAAGCTTTCTATATCTGCATCGTCTCGACATATCCATTGTCGTGAAATTGGCTGTCAGTCTGGATGCCATCAAAGATAAATAATACCAATTATCATTGAGAAGCTATTTGGGTCGTAACTGTCCAGTTTCTGTAGAGTTTTATTTCGGCAGGATAAATATGCCCTTTGCCTTCCACTATTCCTTGCTCGCATGCAGCTCCTTCCACGACTGTTTCTGTAGACAGAATTCCTGGGGAATCTCTTGTAAACTACACTGGGGTACGGATCCGATTTGCATTTTTTTTTGTACAACATTAGACATCTCATATAGACTGAAAGGGCTAATGCCAAAGTCAAAATTCCTGGCTCTCCAGATCATAACCTTGTGTTCTGCTGGTCGTTAAGATGTGTTTTCCTCACTTTAATGCTTCTCAACAGCTGTTTTTTCTCTTTTTATCGCACCTGGGCGAAGTTGCTCGAAAGAGTCTCTGCCAAACTCGAAAGGTTCCCTAAATGTGTGGTTTCCTGTGTGCCTTTTCTTCCTGCATCACCATTCTGCTTTGCATGGGACACAATCTGGTCTTTAATGTGAGCCCTCACCTGACATAGCCCTCCCCCCTCCCCCTCCAGCTCTTTAGACTATTTTAAACAGGTGCTTCCACGCCATTGTATCTTTTAGTGACAAACATTATTTTCTTTGTCACCTCGTCCATAAGGCATAGGAGATCCTGGTCACTTAACCCAGCCAGAATCTTCTTTGTACTACTGTAAACTGCATCCTGGCTCAGATCTTCTGACGTCCTATTTATCGCAACAGAGTGCTGCTAGCTGTCTCAGGTAATATTCCCATGCTTCATTTTCGGTCGCCTTCTGCCTCGTTTCATGTAGCATTACCTACCACTGACACATGAATACTCCATCTGCTCTTTAATACTCATCGCTGCTGGACGATTCGAGTTGTATCCCTTAGGCCGCCTGTGAATTTTCTCCCCTATTCAAACGCCTTTTTTTTTGTTGTGAATCCTGCGAGCATTTTAATGTTTCGGAACTTGTCTAGAGATAAGATGGTTGAAAAGGTAATTGCGATTTTCATGTAGTGATGAGATACTGATGCAGTTAGTTGTTAGGGTGGTGTCTTATTGTGTTGAGTGTCGATTGTTATGATAATGCATTATTGTGTTGCTTGTTGGTTGTTACGATTATGTATGACTGTGATCACTTTTGTTTGTTAAAGTGGTCTATTATTTTGGCCATTTGTTGGTTGTTACTATGGTCTATTACTGTGATGGTTCTCGATTGTTACAGTTATGCATTGTTATGGTAATTGTTGCTTATTACGGTGATGCATTATTATTATTATGATCGTTGGTTGTTACATTACTGTAACTATTCTATTATTGTTGGTACTGTCAATTGTTCTGTTGGTGGATTATCATGATGATTGCTGATTGTTACAGTGATGCATTATTATTGAAATTGTTAGTTGTTACGGTGGTTGTGTGGTAAAGCTGATAGATATTACAGATGATGATTTCGTGTCAGTGGTGTCGCTGGTATTCATTATAGATACAGTTGCGTCGTTGCTGTTGCTGTCACTGTGTTTACACTAGGAAAATGAATATTAGGAATACAAGGAAGGAGGATCGTGGTGATGGAAGGAGGATCGTGGTGATGGAAGTCACAGTGATGATGATGGTAAACAAGAGGAAGAAAGAGAGGAAGGAGAAACATAGTAACATGATGATGATGCGGTGGGTGCCCGCTATTTATCGACAATGCATCTGTATTAATGTATCAGATCTTTTTCTATAAACAGGTCAAAAGTAAATATTGATGACATTCACCGTCTGTAAAACGATAGGCAATGAAATGCGTTGTCAGAATGCCAGCACAAATAGACCAATGTATACCCACCCTTACCCAGAGTACAACTTGGGGATTGTATGACCCTAGGTCATTTATACTCCTAGATTATATAGTATAGACCGCCAGAATGTTAGCTGATGCCGGTATAACTAACTGATATACACTCCTAACCCAGACTGTAATCCAGGATGTAAAACAGTGTAGGCCATTTTCATCATCACCACCGCCGACACCATAATGCTCCACAGTGCATTATCATCATCACCATCATCAACATCACAATGCACCATCGCAGTACACCGTACCACCACCAACATTATAATGCTCCACCACAGTGCAATGTCGTCACTGCCACCACCAATATCACGCTTCTCCATTGCAGTGCACCATTTTGCACCACCGCAGTGCACTGCCATTACCACTACCACCACCGCCACCACCATCACCAGCGAGGTGCATTATCACCATCACCACCACCACCATCACAGTGCTTTATCGAAGTGCACCGTCATCATCACCACAAACATTACAATGTAATACTGCAGTGCATCTCATCATTACCACCAATATCACAATGTTCCATTACAGTGCACCATCATCATCGCCAATAATATCAAAGTGCATTGCCGCAGTGCATTACAGTATCATGTCCACCAGATCGCAGTGCGCCATCATCACGGCCATCAACATTACATTTCACCAACTTTGTGTATCATCATCATCAACACCATCAACAGCAATGCTCCACCACATAACATTATCACAACCAACACCAATATCACATGACCCAATATGACAATGCATTCCTGCAGTGCACCACCACCACCATAGTGCACCATAATGCTCGACTGCAGTGCACTGTTACCACCACCATCAATATCACATCACAATGCATCAATATCTCAACGCAAAAATATCTTAAAGCACAACTACTACATCACCACCGTCACCACTACCACCAATGCAATGCACTATTACCACACCAGCATCACCAGACAGCACCGCAGTGCACCATCATCACCACAATCTCGAATATAACAATGCTTCCTCGCAGCACATCATCACCACCAACATCACCATGTATCACTGCAATGCACCACCACGAAGATCATTATGTAGGACAGTAGCGCAACGTCGCCATCATCAAGATCACAATTCACCACCACAATCCACCATCATCAATATTATCACCAACATCAGAGTGTATCACCGCAGTGCACCACTACCATCATCACCACAAAAATTCGAATGTACCACCACAGTGCCACCAACACCAACATCACAATTTACCATCGTAACACACGATTGCCATCACCAAGATCACACTTCGCTACCACAGCCCATCATCACGATTACCTTTACCAACACCACAAGATACCACCGCAATGCTTCTCCGTCATTATTACCACAAACAACCGAACATATCATTGCAGTGCACCATCAGCATCACCGATACCAACATCACAATCCACAACCTCAATCCAACATCAATAATAATACCAACACCACACTGTACCACCACAATGCAACATCACCATCACCAATACCAACACCACACGGTACCAACACAATGCAATGCAACATCACCATCATCAATACCAACATCACACGGTACCACCACAATGCAACATCATCATCATCATCATCATCAATGCCAACATCACCATCATCAATAGCAACATCACAATTCACCACAACAGTTCATCATCACCATCATCACAACAAACATAGGAATGTACCAGCGCAGTTCACCATCACCAGCAACAACACCACACTGTACTACAGCAGTGCTGCCATCACCAGTATCACGTATTCGTCACCATAGACCATAATCATCATGACCACCAGCATTACCAACATCACAATGTACCACCACGTCCATCATGACCATCATCAGCACCATAACGTACCACTTTGACCCCCCATCACCATCACCATCATCATAATGTACAACTGCATTCTACTATCACCGTCACTGTCGTCAACATCAGAAAGTACCACTGTATTCTACCACAACCACCACATCATCCTCCACAAAGTACCAGCGCAGTGCACCATTACCATCATCTTGTTACAGTGTACTACCATATTCCACCTTCACCATCACCGACATCACAATGCATCACCTCAGTGCATCATCACCATCACCAATGTAACAATGTCCCACTGCGGTGCGCCATCATCATCACCAACATCACATCGTACCACCGAAAAACACCATCGCCATCATCAACATCACGATGCACAACCGCAGCGCACCATCACTATCACCAACGCCAACATCACAATGAAATGTCACAATGCGTCCCCAATATTAGCTATAATATAACATAACACTGCACCACAGCAGTGCACCATCATAATCACTATCATCACAGCCACATGATTTCCACTACAGTAAAACATCACCATCACCATCGTGCAGTACACCATCATCACCCCTAAGACCAACATTACAGTGGAGCCTCAGTACCACCACAATACACCATCACTCACCATTACACCACCACACATCAACGTCAGACATCATTTGATGATCCCTTTTATTCATGGACATATTTAGGTTGGCATGTTTTCTGTATTCTGCCCACATTTATCAATTCTTCTTCCCTTAAGCTGGTACTCTAAACATTTAAAGCACTGAGCATTTATAGCAACACGATAACGACACGGTCATTGTCCACTTAGTAAAATCAATACAAGGGGGATTTAAGAGGGAGACCATTTTTTTTTCATAATAGAATGTAAATCTTGATCTTTTGCAAGTGTTTCAGTCTCATGAATTTCATAATTTCTCTAATATGTGTTAGAGAAATGGGGCGCATATGGAAGCCTTCTCCTTAGTTTTAATTAGACGTTGCCTGCCTTACTTCGTAATAAAGGAATTGCTTTTTTTAGAGCTAAAGCGAAATGGACCCCCACTCACAAAATGAGATGGTGGAACATAAATATAAAAGCAAAAAAAGGACTAAAGGGACCCACGAAAACAAACCAGATCGAGAACGAAGACCACCCACGAAAACAAACATAACTCCTTAGCTTTTTCTTTCCAGTGCAGTCTGCCCAAGGCTGTAGTTTCATACGAACTCAGACTTTCAAACACATCACCATCACGTTGTCGTCATTTTCTTCTTCCTCATCTTCGTCGTCGAAAGAGAGCTGGATGACCCTTTCTACTTTGCATCAAAATTTCTACCTAACTTTCATCAAAACTAGGGTTAATCGACCTTGTTCTTCCAAAGTGTCCAGCCGAATGATCAGTCGCAACAAGTGGAGAGGTGATCGTGTTGCCACTCTGGTTATGTGCGCTTCTCCTAAATTGTCAGTTATTTTTTTTTTCTTTCTATCTTGTCCTATACTTGATGCTGAAGCAAATTTAGTTGAGGAAAAAAAATCCCATAATTTCATTGTGTAGGTAGAAAAAAAACAACAACAAAAAAAGAAGCATTTAACCCACTCTACCCCCACATTTCACGAATTGTTTCCGAACAACGAAAGCAACGCATGTTTCACCTAAGCAGGGGAAAATAGCTTCACGTAAAGCCAGTTAACGTTTTTTAAAGGGAAAATCCCTGCGTGTGGCAAAGCTGAGAGGACAGCTTTTTTAAGCTTTTTTAAATTTTCCCTTACTGTTACAGACTGGTCTCGAACTTGGAGTTGGTGAGCTTTTGTTCAAAGCACGTGATNTCCTCGGTGGTACTAAAAAATAATCCACAAGGACCACAGTGGCTTCAAGATGTTTGGAAACGTTTTATAATATAAACATATATGTGATTTGTAGAAAACGTAATTTAACGATTTTTTGTTCTTGTTGTTTAAATTGTGTGCCCCTGATCTCACATCAAGACAATGCAAACGTACTTTGTTTTAAAAAGTTCCCAACCACGAAAATCAGCCAAACTGAGCGTGTTAGGGAGCCATTCACGTTACTTGAAAAAAAATAAATCTTCAAACTGGTGCTTGACCTCATAGATTTACCAAGTGTTTTAAAATATGTTGTTGTTGTTGTTGTTGTTACTGCTACGTTTACTGTCATTGTTTTATTTGCATCTATACGAGAATAAAAACCACAACTTCTAATACTTCTGACTTATGGAAAGCTTTCGACACCGCTTTGACTCATGCAAATTAAAGGCCTACTTAAAACATGTGATGATGCAAATGACAGTGCGATCAGGATGATAATGATGAAGATGACAGGTACAGTAGGAGTGTCAGGAATATGCAAGAATCAGCGATAGATGAACAATTTGGAACTCTTTGCCTCTCCCTGGTTTATGCCTGTGATTAATATGACTGAGCATGGAGGGCTTTAAGCCCTCGCAGAATAGTGAAAAATCGGGATAATCACGGAATAGGACCGATCTTGTGGCTAAACCAATGACTAAATAAACTGCATCAATGCAAGAGCGGTCCTGTCCCAGGAGATAGCCGAAAAATCATGGATGGGTTTTCATAATTATGTGAGCCATCCTACAACACGCAGGAACAAAAAAATCCCTCTTTACAGTGATTTTGAAATCCGGTCACGACCACCCTGTAGGCTGGCACTCATATGAAAATCCTTCCAAAATAACCAATCTTCTTTCAAATTCGCTCTATCAAAACATGAGGATGAAACCATGGACATCCTTCGAAAAAACCCAGCCAAACATTCAATGTAATGCTCTGGTATCGAGTACCTTGTTTCCGTCATACAATTGCTTTCCTTTGGAACAGCATTGTCGTACTGCCACAGTTGAACATTATCGAAACAGATGACTACCTGAGATTTGATGATCCCTTTTATTCATGAATTATTTAGAATGGCATGGTTTCTATATGCTCCCCACACCTGTCAACTCTTCTTCCCTTAAGCTGGTAACTCTAAGCATTTAAATCACTGAGCATTTATAGCAACACGACAACGACTTGGTCATTGGCTACTGGAGTAGAATTTTAGTAAAATCAATAATTTTTTTCATGATCGTTAGCAGGTGATAGACTAGATAAAAATTCGTGTTTCAGTCTCATGAATTTCATAATTTCTCTAATAATAATATGTGTTAGAGAAGTTGGGAGCATATATGAAAGCTTTCTCTTTAGTTTTAACTAGATGTTGCCTGTCTTACTTCGTAATAAACGAATTGTTCTTTTAGAGCTAAAGCGAACGGGACCCGCATGCACAAAATGAAATGCTGGGACCTATAAATGCAAAGGACGAAGAGGACCCCACGAAAAGAAACTAGATCGAGAACGAAGACGACCCACAAAAACAAACAGAACTCCTTAGCTTTTTCTGAGTGCCGTCTGTCCAAGGCTGTATTTTGGCACGAATGCAGACTTTCAAACTGGTCAGCACATCACCATCATGTTGTCGTCATTTTCTTCTTCCTCTTCCTCATCCTCCTCATTGTAGTGAGACTCTGTTAATGTCGGCAGAGAGCTGGATGACCCTTTCTTGTACGCATCAAAATGTCCTATCTAACTTTCATCAAACTAATCGACCTTGTTCTTCCAAAGTGTCCAGCCGAATGATCAGTCGCAACACGTGGAGAGGTGATCGTGTTGCCACTCTGGTTATGTGCACTTCTCCTAAATTGTCAGTGATTTTTTTTCTTTCTTTTCCTACGCTTGATGCTGAAGCAAATTTGGTGGGGAAAAAAGTATAAAAATTTATCGTGTAGGTAGAAAAAAAACGGCTTTTAACCCACTCTACCCCCACATTTCACGAATTGTTTCCGAGCAACGAAAGTAACGCAGGTTTCACCTAAGCAGAGGAAAATGGCTTCACGTAAAGCCATTTAACGTTTTTTAAAGGGAAAATCCCTGCGTGTGGCAACACTGAGAGGACAGCTTTTTTAAGCTTTTTTAAATTTTCCCTTACTGTTACAGACTGGTCTCGAACTTGGAGTTGGTGAGCTTTTGTTCAAAGCACGTGATGTTCAAAACAAGACATTTCTAAAGACGTGTTGGTTATTTTATTTTTCTTTTTGCTCTTGTTTTTCTTTCGTCTCAAATGGGTCGTAGCCTAATAGTACTGAGCTCTAGCTGTGGTGAGTTATCCTTGCGTTCTCCCTCTTCTCGTACATTAAATAAACAAACTTCAGAAAAACAAACGTGTGTCTGAACTAGCTACCGAGTTATAACCACTCCCTCTCTCTTTCTTTCTCTTTCTTTCTTTAAGTTTCATCAGCACTGAATGGCTTTCTGAGTCGTTTTCTTTTCCCTTTCACTCCCTTGTGTTTTAAGTTAGGTTGTTTGTACATTTGTCTGTTGGTTGTGTACATAATTGAACAGGGAGAGGGGGCAGGAGGGAGTGGAGGTCGCCATGAAGGCAAAAACACTGTCGGCAACCAAAAAAAAAAAAAAANACTGTCGGAAAAAAAAAAAAAAATCAGAGGAGATCCTATTAATTAACAAATGATATTGAGAGGACTGGCTGTAAAAAAATGGTATTTTTTTTTCTTTGAACGCCTCTCGAAAACTAAATCAAGCTTTTTGTTTTCCTTATAGACGCCAAGAACACAGCTTCAGGATATAGTATTACGAAGGAGAGGGGTGGCAGGGGTGGGGGAGGGGCTTGGATGAGCGCGCCAAAACTGTGACATCTGAATTTCTAAAGAAAAGAAAGGTGGGTGGAGGGGGGAGAGGNGGGGGGGAGAGAAGGATGAACATGATAGTAGCTCATAAACTGATTGCAGTGAGATTAGTTTGGTTGTGAAGTGAGGGTGGGGATTGAGGGTTGGAGAGATAGACTGAAGGGCTGGGGTCGGAAGGTCTTTGTCTGTCTGTCTGTTTGTCTGAGTGTTTGTCTGTCTGTCTGCCTGTCTGTCTGTCCATCCCCCCTCCTGTCCGTCCATCTCTGTCCGTCTATCCGTCTGCTCGCCCTCCCGCCTGCCTATCAGTGTATGTATGCCTGCCTTTATGTGTCCGCCCGTCCGTTAATTCGTCCATCCGCCCGCCTGCTTGCCTGCCTGCCTGCCTGCCTGCCTGCCTACCTGCTGCATATCAACACAAATAGACCCTATTAATTCTTGCCAATTTTTGTAAAGTCATCCTGATCTCCTGAGCTTTCCATCATATTAGTACGCAACATTTTCTCCCCTGTCACACAAAAATGTTATTTCCATCTTTTGTTTTTTACCAATTCATTTTATTCCTCACATTCATTTCCTTTATTTAATACATACAGTTCTGTTGTTTTATATACGAATATATATGCGGTTATGTTGTTTTCTCTTTGAGCATAGATTCAGTTATATTGTCCTGTCTCTGTACTGCCATGCGTTATCAATGTTTGACCACCCATAATGCTACGGTATACCCTGGGTTCGTTTCTGAATAAATTGAAATTGAAAGGTTTGTGAGTCTTACATGNCTCTCTCTCTCTCTCTCTCTCTCTCTCTCTCTCTCTCTCTCTCTCTCTCTCTCGCTCGCAAACAAGCACAAACACATCCATCTGTCACACACTCACAAACATCACACTGTCGTATTTCACATCTGACACTAAGCCTTGATGAAACACATAATTATTATGTGCGCACATGAGGAGCAGAAGTCTCAGGTCGGGGGGAGCATGGGTTCCAGTTTTTACAAAGACTTTGCTCCCACACCTTGAGCGGAGACGCCGACACGTAGATGCACACACACACACACCTACCTACCCTGCCAGTCTGGATGATATCAGTGAGATGAGCCAGGGAAACATGTCTTGAAAAGGGCTGTCTTTAACGCAGTTTTTATACTTGGATTCAATTGTAGCTTGTCTTTAAAATAATGGCATTAGTTCCAGATTGCTAGAGCGTTAACATATTTTCACACAGAAAGCCTGACACTATTGGCAGGTCAAAGGCATCAGAACTCAAATTTCTGTCAGAGTGGAATTTATCGGGGTATGGTTTCCAAATGATGATTTATGTAATCTCTTCTCTCTCGCACTTTCTACCCAGATCTCATTGATCACCTCATTATTTGATGTAAGTGATTCTTACACTTCAAAACACGGCATCCGCCTATTCGTTAACGTTTTTTTGCTATCAGATTGACTATGTTTGTAGAGGACATTGCGCAGATCACCAGAGAATGGAGGGACTGCAAAAAAGATGACACTTTTTAAAATACCTATTGTGACAAGTGGATATTCACAGTAAACACCAAACAGATAAAAATATTGTTTTCCAAGATGGATGCCTGCATCATGGTCATTCTTATAAACCTGTTCTAAAACAATCACCCGAAGGTCTTCTATTGAATGATCGTTCTGATAAAAATGCCGCGTCACAGTGTACCGGTATTCTTCTTTATATATGAACGATGAAGATAGAATCGTGTCCTCAACGTGTTGGGATTTTTTCCGCGTTGGCTTGGCTTGGCTTGATTGGCTTGGCTTGGCACAGCTTTTTCTTTGCTTTTTTTTGTTTGGATCTACTGCAGGCGTTGTTGTTGTTGTTGTTTTTGTTGTTGTTGTTGTTGATGATGATGTTGTTGTTGTTGTTGTTGTTGTTGTTGTTGTGGTGGAACTGATTTTTTTGCGTCTTGTTGTTATTGCTGCAATTGTTGTTATTCTTTCTAATTGTAAAAAAAACCCTCATTTTGTCTATGTTGTTTTTATTTTAAAACATAACAGACAATAAATACATAAACAAACAATTTCCTTTTATTCCTAAAGTGCCCTTCACCAAAGCGTGAACAATCATTCCTCTATAATTCCATAGCTCATTTGCAGCCCGTATTACCAGCTTTTTTTCTAGTCCATTCCTAATATCCCTGTAATACTTTCATCAGCCTATTGTTCTCGTATATATTCCCAACCACTACGTCACACCTGGAAAGGCACTTATCTCTTAGTGCCAAAGGTCTCAGACCTCGGATAGCCTTCGAATCATGTTAATGACAGCTGTCTCCTTGGGCATTTTTTAGCGATGTTAAAAAAAGTCACCCTCCTGGGGTACGTCGTTACTATCTGTGCGCTAATCACGGTGAAGAAATGTGTGCACCTACTAGAAGTTTTTAGAAATGTGACATCTTTGGCTAAGACCAGATGTGAGAGCTCGGGAAATTAATGTCGCCAACCATTTACAGTTTCAAATTTGTTACTAGAATCTTGAACTTGGACTTTTATCAAAGACTTTGTGTCGGAGAAGGAGGTGGCAAGAATCAATAGTGGTGTGTATACTAATGAACGAGGCAAAGATATAACTATGGCATACATCATTCGCATATCAGTTGTTTTTTTTTTTTCACTTTCGCAATAATCGCAGCTATTTTGGCATGCCTGTAAACTGATATTTCCTTTGAATAAGACCACCCTCAGAATAAAAGGACCGCCCCTTTCGCTCAGCGGCATGGACCAAACAAGCACAGTCCTGAATTATTGTGAGGAAAAGAGAAACTGGTGGCTGGTTGGCCACTGAGAAATGAAAAACTAAAGCTGGTTGGCCACTGAGAAATGAGAAACTGAGGCTGGTTGGTTAC
This sequence comes from Ellobium chinense, assembly GCA_033807755.1. Taxonomy (NCBI): domain Eukaryota; kingdom Metazoa; phylum Mollusca; class Gastropoda; order Ellobiida; family Ellobiidae; genus Ellobium; species Ellobium chinense. Next base: position 82,500 of record JAWQUT010000804.1, read on the forward strand.
TGAGAAATGAGAAACCGAGGCTGGTTGGCCCCTGAGCAATGAGAAACTGAGGGTGGTTGGTCACTGAGAAACGAGAAACTGATGCTGATTGGCCACTTAGAAATGAGAATCTGATGCTGGTTGGCCACATAGAAATGAGAAACTGAGGCTGGCTGGCCACTGAGAAACGAGAAACTGATGCTGGTTGGCCACTTAGAAATGAGAAACTGAGGCTGGTTGGCCACATAGAAATGAGAAACTGAGGCTGCTTGGCCACTGAGAAATGAGAAAATGAGGTTGGTTGGCCACTGAGAATTGAGAAACTGACTCTCTTCCGTGAGGAGATAGGGAGTGAGAAAGGAATATCGCTGGTCACATTTCTAATAAGCATAGTATTAATACTAAAATGTTTGAGGAAAGTTTCACACTTTGCTGGTACCGTATTAAGCGTGTTTGTAATAAACATGTTTGAGGCAGGTGGGGGGCATATGCAACGAGACTACAAGAAATAGCAGCAGCAGCAGCAAAATCAACATGGTGACGATACAAACATTAAAACCTTGAGAAGCGAAAACATACAATAAAGACTTCCCAATATCACAACATATTCATCACAACACAATAAATAATAATTTATACAAGAGAACGCAAACAATTACTGTAGTGCATTTGATAAACAGCATTTTCTCATCTCACTGAATTGTTTTATTACAGACAAAGGTAGAAAGCAGAGAATGATTAACATGGCTACCGTTCAATTCAATTCTGAAGTTTATTTTCCTTTGTAGCAATGTTACAAAATATGGACACATAGCTACCACAAGCAGACAAATTAATGTTGAAATGCATAATATACATATAATACTATTATCGATTCTTACCATAAGTAATTTTATATCACATTTTAGTAATTGAATGCATTAGGGATATTATCATCTCTTTGGTGCCGTTTGAAATTTCGAGAATTAGTGAAATTATAAAAGAGAAGTCTAAATGCATTTCATTGTCACTAATTTTTTAAATTACTAACTATCCGCCATCTAGAATATCACTTTCTGTATACAGTCACCATTCTGCACGTCGCATTTTTTTTTTTGCTGAAACTATGTGGTGTTATCACGTATCACGTATTCTACGGTACTGTATACGTAGCGACGAATTTGGCATGAGAATAAAAACCTCTTTCTTGCTACAAATGAATACTGTAATATATAAAGATTAGAGATGACTTAGTTTCAGGTCGTATAATATGACAGTTTTGGTGCCTCTGGCCAGAGATATTTTTATTGCTCTTTCTACTAAGGTATCCTTCTTTGTCTTGCTAAGGTAACCAGTTCTTGTCCATCCAGCTCATCGATGGTCTTTGTAGTTGCGCTGCTGCTCTTATCTAAATAAAGACCGAAAGAAAATGAGAGGAGGGGATAGAGAGAAGGAGATATTACCAAGGTTAGA
>JAWQUT010000804.1:111215-122044 GCA_033807755.1 Ellobium chinense
CTTAACCCTCTAGTGCCCAGCCCTATTTACAATGGCACAAAAAGTCTGAGCTCCAGTTTTTGAATCACTTCTGGATCCACTATGCTGGAACAAGCATCAAAATGATAATAATAATAAAATAATAATAATAATAATAATAATGCGGTTTATAAGTCTCATATCCAGGCTAATGCCCGCTCATGCGACCTAACACTATTATGGTGGGGTGATGATCTTGGTTTGCTTTTTCTTTGATCCACGAAATGTATCAGATCTGATACGCTGGGCACTAGAGGGTTAAGGTATGCGATCAGCTCTTGTAGATAACGCACAGTCGGTATCTTAACAATTTTTTTTGTGTGTGTTTATCCCATGCCTAATTCACTAATGTTACACTACGTGACACACATATCAGCTTGCGCTGGATAAAAGGGAAGTTTGGCTATGAGAGCGTGTGCACTGATAGATTGGTAGTACTAGGGTCACTTTAGTCAGTGTTATCTGACTCTGAAAAAAAAAATACACAACTGGTATTTCTGCAGCATTGCGGTGTCAGCTTGGTGCAGTATGGCTTGTATCAGACCAGGTGTGGCATTACGAGAGAAGGGGGTGTTTCATATCATAATGACTGTTAGATTGAGATCAGAGTGAGAGGGGAAAGAGAAAGAGAGAGAGAGAGAGAGAGAGAGAGAGAGAGAGAGAGAGAGAGAGAGAGAGAGGCAGGCAGAAAGACAGACAGACAGACAGACAGACAGACAGACAGAAAGACAGGCAGACAGGGACCAAAGATACAAAGATAATTCACACACACACACACACACACACACACACACACACACACACACACACACACACACACACACACACACCTGCACACACCCCCACAATCATAAAATCTGACATGCCACTTATTTCGTCAGCATCGAGTTGCCTGGTGGCCTAAGCATTTCTAGTTAAGAAGGCTTTGTATGTTTAATGAATATTGTTTTATCTTCCTGTGAAACTTTATGTAATAGTTGACGACTTTGCTAACAAAAATTGTCTTGCTTTTCTTTTCTTTTCTTCAGTGTTCACAGGTCAAAGATCATGCCACGCTGAAGTTCGTTGTGTGTAGTCAGGTGTAGGCGTTACGTCCCGTATCAGAAATTTGAAATTTAGGCAAACAAAGTCAGTTAAAGGAACTGTGGCCGTATGCATTATCAATACGTTAGTTAACGTAGTGCGTTAATAACGGTGAACACTACTAATGTTTTGGGAGTTTCCCGTGGTTACCGCAGTGCGTTAACTAATGTACGGATTATGCATACGGCCACACGACAATGTGTTTTACCTGTTACGTGAAACAGCCTTTGAATATTTACCGAATATGGTATCAATCTTACAGACAACATTTTGTTTATCAACGTGTTTGAACACTTCCTCTCCCACTCCCCTTCTCTCACTCCTGCCCTCCCCCCTCCCGCTCATTCCCAACCTTTGCATGTATTTTCAACGGGTAGAAAAAAAAATATGTCAATATGTAGGGAATGCAATATGTGAGAGTACATTCTGAAATCAAGAATTTGTAAACGAGAGAATAGAAACAGAAACTGAAATCGAACAGTACTAAAGTATGTGTTAGGTCTATAATTAGAGAATACCAGGTATTTATAATCGAAGCAGAGTACCTTATCTTACTTACATAAAAATCGTTTGTTTTACCGGTTACAAAGAGGGAAACAGGAAACAGGAAACAGGAAACAGGAAAGTTTATTTATGACCAATTGTACATAAAAGTACAGAAAATGGTACACCACAGACACTTATGACAGGATATAAACTGACGACAGTGAAAACAATAATGTACTATAATATCAATAAATCTTATGGAAATAATACACAGTATTTAGTTTAAGTGGAACAGACACACCACAAAGTTAGTCATACTTTTATTGTATCAAATTACATGGCAACTTGATTAATTTTACATTTCAAATCGATTCATCAGGGGAGGGGGATGAGGGTGGGGTTGGAGTGATGGAAGGAACAAGAGATGAAAGAAAGTAAATAAAGTGAAAGATGAAATTAGATATTTTTGAGGAATAAAGAGAGTGAACGGAAGGAAGGGCGAATAGAGGAAGAAGATGAAGAAAAAGAAGCAGAAGAAGAAAGAGAAGAAGGAGAAGAGAAAAAAAGAAGACGCAGAAGAAGAAAGAGAGGGAGAAGAAGAAGAAGAAGAAGCAGAAGAAGAAAAAGAAGGAGCAGAAAAGAAGAAAAAGAAGGAGAAGTAGAACAAGAAAGAGAAGAAGGAGGAGAACAAGAAAACGCAGAAGAAGAAGCAGAAGAAGAAGCAGAAGAAGAAAGAGAAGGAGCAGAGGAAGAAGTAGAGGAAGAAAAAGAATGAGCAGAAAAGAAGAAGATAAAGAAGGAGAAGTAGAAGAAGAATGAAGAGGAACAGAAGAAGAAAGAGAAGAAGAGGGAGCAGAAAAAGAAGAAAGAAGAGGTTAAAATAGGTAGGGTCAAACTCACAATATAACTTACGAATTAGGAAGAAACTCTTAAGAAAGGTCTGTGACTTGAGTGACGTGCAGTTGATAGGCTTCAACTCAGGTGCTACTTGGTGCAGGACTAAACTGTTTTTTGCAGAAACAACGTAACTGTCTATGTGAACATCTACCAGCGCTTCTACAATAACAGACATAACTCAAATATTCAAACCCAACATGAAATAGATGATTAAGTCTTGAGTTGAGAAACATGAAGTAAAATTAAGGGTTAGGGATAAACGCCCACTGAGTCATGTGACACAAACTAGACTATGTGCCTGTGTGACTGCTGGAGTGATATGATATTGCTTTTAATAACACTTCACTGAGATACCAATGCAATCCATAGCTTTTTGCTAAGTGGAAAATGTTGCGGTGTAAAGGAGATATCGATTATCTAGTCACTTGTGCATGTGTATAGAAATATAACATTTTGTTATATGGCAAATGTTGCGATTAAGCAGCAATTGCGATTATCCGGAACTGACTGTATCACAGTATACTTCTTCAGATCTCTATTCGTTAGTACCACCATTTTGACTTCCCCTACCTCCCTCCCCCTGTTCCCCCCCCCTTCTTTTCTGTGCTAACCGCCAAGAGACAGTGAGTGACCACCTCGCCTGCGTCACTGACCTGAACTCGCTGACCTAAAAGATCTTTTCCTTCCTCCCAATCCAGATCCACATGAAATACTTTGCAGACTGTTCTCCTCTCTCTCCCTACACCTCACCGTCTCACCAGAGACTAAAGCAAATTTCTAGATATTACTTCTTGGATAGCAGCAGAAAAGCAAAAGACTAGATGCAATCGGATGGTCATGATCAACAATAAAAACAATAACAACAACAGCAGCAGCAACAACAACAACAACAACAACAACAACAACAACAACAACAACGACAACAACAACGGCAATGACAACAACACCATTAACAACAATAGCAACAACAACACATTCGTAAATGTAGTATTATTGTTTTTCATAGTAGAAATAGCAGTAGTAGTAGTAGTAAGAATGATATTGTAATGTAACACAGATGAAGAAAAAGGGTAAGTCATGAAGCCACATAAGACAGCAAATGGGTTTACACTCCACCGCGAGGTGAAGGCCATGCGGTGCTTTATGAGTGGCCACAAGGTAGGCACCCATCCCTAAGTCATGCTGATAAAATGTAGAACTGGCTGATAAAGATTATTTATTTATTTATTTATTTATTTAATTATTTATTTATTTATTTATTTATATATTTATATTTATTATCATTAACAGTCACCACTCGGCCCCCTTGTAATTTTTGGGAAACTTTTGCAAATCGGTGACATCACTAATAAAGTAACAAGGTGGCTCCCTGTTTGGAGCTGGGTCAGCGGGATGAGCTCCGCCCTTGATTCTAGAAATAGGTCGAGGGTTAGAGAACTACTAAAAAGCTTGATGAAATATTTAGATCTATGTAACTATTAACTAATCTTTAAATAAAGAAAAGAAAAAAAAACAAACTTAAAATGGAAGTTCAAACAACGCTAACAAAGGTACCACAAAATTGAGGAGCTCGGGCCAAAACATAAAAAAAAAGGAAAAAAGAAAAAAAAATGATATTGTATGTTATTTGCTCTCCATGGACAAAAGTGTAGGATGATAATTTCTCTGACAAGCTCCCAGTGGAAGGAGGGAGGATGGTGGTTTAAATATCACAAGTCATTCTTTTCATTTTACATCATTCATTTCTGTCATTCTTGTTTAAATTAGTGACAAAAAGAATCACTGTAGCTGGCCAGCTGGCAACTTTGAATTTAATATGCAAACCTGGATCTTTTCTTCGCAAATCTTCGACGATAAGACAGCTCAAAATAATGGGGATATTTACAGTGTGAGAATCTTTAACTCTGGACTGGTTCACTGAAATTCGTGGAAGTAGAAAATCCTTTGTATGAAATTAGCATTACTCACAACTTTCGCGGCCTTCTACCAGATTATGTGGTAGCCATTTTGACCCATACTCCTTACGCTTCAGTGATTAATATCTAAACACGACCATGAGTTGCGCACATCATGATGTAGACGATTTCGACAAGTGAGGGCAACATTGTTGTGTTGTGGTCTGTTCAAACAAGAGAGAGAGAAGAGATCTAATAATAATTATGGCAAATAATTAAGTGTTCAAACATCCAGCATGTGAAACGTCATACTTACAAAAGATACAGAAATGCGGCGCCGGTGGAAGGTCTCCATCATTTGGAAAGACTCTCCAATGATGGTAGTTATTATATGCTCAATATAATATATATATATATATATATATATATATATATATATATATATATATATATATATATATATATATATGTATCTCTCTCTCTCTCTCTNCTCTCTCTCTCTCTCTCTCTCTCTCTCTCTCTCTCTCTCTCTCTCTCTCTTTACATATACATAACGCTTCTCATAACTTTCACTTCGATCTACCGATTTCGATAATATCATAATGAATGTTAGTATGGTGGACGATCATGCCATGTACATAAATGTCCACATTGAAACGCGAGTTTTCAGTTGTCATAATTTGTAAGGACAGACATGGGATTGACCTCTGACTTCTATCTGTCTAATGAACAGAGGCAAAAAGAAAGAAAAACAAAATATATCGTAGTGAAAAGTGAAAACAAAATTACTGTGAATGTGGCTGTTTTTTGGGTGATATAAAAGAATACATCTTTTATACTTTTTTTTTCTAAACTGTATGTTTTTTTGTTCCCGTATTATTTGGCTTCGTACATATTTGTCTTTGACAGACAGACAGACAGACAGACAGAGTGACTACTCTGTGAGCAATCATCATTGAATAATGACTGACTTATCTGGATCAGAACGTTGCATTACTCTTCTTCTTCTCCTTCTTTTTTTTTTTTATTTATCTCCTTCTTCTTCTTCCTTTTATTCTTTTTCTTCTTTTTCTTCTTCTTCTTCTCCTCCTTCTCCTTCTTTCTCTTCTCTTTCTTCTTATAGACTAGTCTACTACACCTGGTCACTCTCGTACACAAACATGTAACTATGACAGCCCAACCAGGCTACCAAATATGAAAAAGAATGAACTGTTAAGGAGAGGAACACAAAGAGACAGAAACAAAAACAAAAAAAAAACGGTACTCCTCACTCCTTACCTTAGACCCACCCCTCTCCTCCCCTCTCCTTTCGTGCATTTCCCACTGCTATGAGGAAATCAAAGGGCCCACCTTCTTGTCAACTCACGGCTCCTCTGCGGCATTAAGCGTCACCTTCCTATATACTACTAAACTAGCGTGCAAATGGCACCCCTACTTTACTTTGAACAATGGGTCCGTCCGCTCATACTATTAACGCTATCTGCATCACTGGATTAATGTTATCTGCATCACCAGGTCATCCGTGTATCATCAGAGATTCTCTCTCTCTCTCTCTCTCTCTCTCTCTTTTTCTCTCTCCCCATTTCCTTTTCGCTCCTCTCTCTCTCTCTCTCTTTCTCTCTCCTCACTCTCCTCTCTATCTCTCTCTCTCGTTCTCTCTCTTCTCCTTTTCTCTTAATCCCATTTTTCCTCCTTTGGGGGGAGGGGGGGTTACTTTGACATCAACATCGCCAAACAGGCAATTCTGGTGAAGGAGCCAAGGACAGACAGGATTAGAATTACAACATTTCCGTCTCGCAGACTGCGCGTGCTGTGTTGAATTGAGTTGCGAGAAGTTACATCAATAATTAAACCCTGCTTATCGGGTGAAAGACTCCATATTGATATAGTAAAAAAGTAGCAGTTTTCAGTGTACAGCAATAGATGGTCTGTATGCAAAATGACGAAGTGCTTACAACACACAGCGAAAGAGAGCGGGCAGTACGTATATAGATGTACATAGGTGTCTTCTATAGACTAGTAAAATGGGTGCATGCGTTTTGAATGGAAATATAGTAGGCCCTATGTCATTTGTTGTATTTGTCTGATTTTATGGACAATTTACAAACATTGTTAGATAATGATATGCTCAATTTCCCCCGGGGTAAGCAGTGGTTATGTGAACACCATTACGCTACGCCCTGCATTGATGTAACTCATCCACTGTTCCTCACGGAGACTCAAAGAAGAGAGGAATGAGACTACTGTTGCCACTTTTTTTTTCTTTATAATTCTTGCAATCACTGGAATCTTAGGCCAGATTTCTCTAGATTTCACAAGAGACTTTTTTGAATCTTCTGAAAGTGTGTATAATTCTTAACACAAATTATTTCACTTGTGCACAATAGTTAGAGGGGCAGGTAAATCACTAGAAGTCTGAAATAAACAAATAACAACAATACAGGAGGGGGAAAAATGACGTACAATTTCTTCATTAAGTAGCAGAGTACAGACTACAGAAACTTGACCTACAAGAATACGTATGGAACTTTTTTTTTTTTTTTCACACGATATTCTGGCTATAGGCATAAACATTGAGTGAAGGGTCACCTGTTAGTGCTTAGGGTAATGATATAGGCTAAGTTTAGGCTATAATTCAGCAGTTAATTAATTAATTAATCATATAATTATTGTTCTAAATCAATGTTCAGCATTGCCATTTACCTAATTTTGGACCAGAATTGTCAAAATAAATTATAAGAATAAAATATTTTCCTCCTCTCGCAATTTTTCATCAAATGTTTCCTGATATTTGCATTTCCCTCACTAGATCTATATCACTAGAAAAGCTAGATATCACCAAATCTAGTGAAAAGTTACTTAGGCCTAGGAATGGCAGGTTTGGTAGAGACAAAGTGTGGTTTGCACAGGACAGTTGTATCGGACGATGTAGGAAGACACAAAATGAATAAGAGTTAAAAAATAGATGTGACTAATCATTTACATTGTCACTAGAACTAGGTTGTAAATATGAGCGGATGGTTTTACAAGATGTCATTGATGGGGTTACGTCGAAAACCCAGTATGTCTACAAAACAAAACTGGAAATGGCCATTGTACATATTATTACTAGTAGTATACTATATAAATTTCGCTTGTAAAAATTGTTGGCAATTGTGTTTTGTTTTGTAACCGTCGTGGATATCTTAGAGTACACAGAGAGGCAAGACAGGAACGCAGATTCAGATTGGGTTTGGAGACATGTGTCCATATTTTATTGTTGCCAAGTATGATGTCATATCAAGGAAGGATAACTACTGTGTGTGCTAGGGTGGGTTAAAAAAATGAACCGTAGGAGGGTTTTAAATAAATACTATGCGGTTTCGTGAGAAAATGGTAGTACAAGGATTGGTTTGGGCGTAGGAAGAGGAAGAGGAAGAAAAGGAGTAGGTGGAGGGTGGATAAACAAGAACGAAGCAACACCAGAGACCATGTTATGTTTTATCGTTAGATTAGTGAACGCATGGCGGTAACCACGGCAAACTCCCAAAACATTAATAGTGTTCATCTGATTAACGCAATACGTTCATTTACGTATGGATTATGTATAGGCTAGAAAAAATTGACAAATAGTGAGTGCTGTTGGTTATAGTTCTACAAATTGGATAATCGATAATAAGTATGACAGCAGTGTATGGAAATTCTATATTTAGGAGTGAATTTTATTTGTTATAGAGATCGACTTGACTAATGAAATGAAATCTGTGCATGTAAAATGTATACTTAATAACGCGGTATACGTATTATCTGAGTATTTAATACCGAGACTGCAATGTAGTTGTGGAACATGCTGCCATCAGTGAGGAAATATAACAATTGTGGTGGTCTTTGTAGTGGGTGGGGTGGAGGTGAGGTGAGACCTTAAATATGGGAAAGCCGTCAACATTGTTTACTTATACACAATCTGTTAATTTCAAAAACAGTTTATGGGTTCTTGAGAGAGTGGGTCTTAGGGATAAGAAAAGAATATATTATTATGTAATATTAGATAACATACTAGTAACAATTAATTACTCTGTATTTATATGTTAATATGATAAGTTGCTTCCCCTGAGTTAAAGAAGTCAAATTAAGAAAACATTCTAATGTGCTCATAACAATAACAATAACAACAACAACAACAACAACAACAACAACAAAAACATCATCATTAATACCAGCAACAACTACATCACCAACTGCAACAACAACAAACAAGAACAACAACATCGACAACAACAACAACAACAATAACAGAACATGACATTTACATCAAACCTCATTGGTTTATACCTCTCCTGAGGTAGAACATCAACGAACTATCTGTCTTAAAATCTAAGTAGTAACAACAAACATGGTTTTGAGGCTTGTGATGAATATTGTTCGTTGCTGTCTATTCCTTCACAGATATCAGGTCTGTCACTACCATTAACAATACCACGTCCATTACCACCACCACCACCATTTTCGACATAATCAATGTAACCACCATCATTGCATGGTAATAAAGAAAATGTCTTTGGAGCAAAATAGTTCAACATACTTTTCATAGCCATGTATTCATTATCGAGTTCACCTGGATAAAAAAAAATTATATATAAACTACTGAATCAGTGCATATAAAATGCATACTTCATTAGGTAAAATATATTTAATATTGAAGAAGTTCATATCGATTCGATATTTCATTATCTTTAAATCTACATCATACGAAGAAAAACCACCTTAATCAAATTCAATATCAAAACCTGAATATATCCTATATATAAAACAACACTATCTTGCTTCCCACATCCAAGAGATACCATCAGTCTCTGACACCGACACCACCACAACATCTTTAGTACAACCAGGAACAGATCAACCACGGCAGTAACGACATTAAATAGAGAAGTTGAACAGGACGAATGAAAATAAAGAGACTCAAAGGGGAAGAAGAAAAATGAAAAACAGATGGACATTTTAACAGAAAAGATGTTGGGACTGGGCGGCTAAAACAGTTGCCAAACATAGAGAAATAAATATAACTGAAAATAAAATCACCAAGGAATAGTAAAGTGATTTTGTTTATTTGTTTCTGTCATTCGTATTGAGATGGTGACTCATCTCCTAACAATTTCTGTGCATGTACAATATTTACAACATAATCATATACAGTGTATTATGATTAGTAGTCATTGCCAACATGAGACACCTAAAGCACAAAGCACACATTCAATCACACATCCTACCATAAGAAGAAATTACACTGTAGAAATAGCATACAGGTAGACACATCTCATCTCCCACAGCACAATCCATTCCGCTAACAAAAGAAACGCACAAAAAACGGGAATGCCAGTAAAATTATATATTATATACATACACAGTAGATTTCACTTAACACAAACCCATTTAACGCGAAATTTCTGTTTACACAAAAAAGTCCTTGCTTTTTATTCGCGCTATATACTATGCATTCCAAATTCCGTTTACACCAATTAAAAGGTCTAAAAGATCTCGATAACCCGAACAACTGTTGGGCCGTACCGTTGTTTTTGCTTGAACTCTCCTTTTTCGTTTGCTTTGCCAGCGCGACGTTTTCCACCCACGACGTTCCACCATCACCCCGTTCGCTACGTAATGACTTTGCTTCTCCCGACCACTTAGCCGGACATGACCCCCCGCCTCCCTCCCCCTCCCCCCAATAAAAAAACAACTGAGTCTCCTGTAACTGAACCGCCGGGACTGGTTTATCCATTGGCGTATGGTATCAAATGATCAAATGGGTCGTCTCCCTTATTTCCAATGTACTCTTCTTTACACAAATTCTTGATAACACGAACATATTTCGGGTCCCCTGGAAAGTGTGTTATCAGGTATTTATTATATATAATATATAATATATCATAATCATAATAATGTCTAAATAACAGCATGCCTTACTCTGTGAGTTAATAAAACGCAGTACTTAGCCAGGTTGACGTTTATTTTAAATATTTCTCGGTGATGGTGGAATGTACATTGATGAATTACCTCCACCTTCCCCCGCAAAAAAAAAAAAAATCAGCAATAACAAGAACAATCACAACATGAGCAAGAAATTATAAAAAATGGCAGCAAATAAATAACACTGAGCGAATTTAAATCTACATTCTACACGCTATGAGATTATAAGTCACATTACAACTGGATTATCTTTGTTGTATTTTTACCCTCGCGATGCAGCTCAGTTAAAATAGAAATGAACGACGAGTTACTCTGGACCCATGAATAGAATGATAACAGTGTTGATTATGAGAGAGAGTTTAACCCTGGCCCTGGAGGTATAGCTTGTCTTGGTGTAACATACTATTGTTGACTGTTCTAAAATTTCTCTCTATCTCTCTCACTTTCCCTCTCTCTTTCTGTCTCTCTTTCTCATACACACATGCACATACAAGTTCTCGTGAG